>JAOTQJ010011877.1:0-17825 GCA_025642045.1 Solanum sejunctum
AGGTTACATGCAGTGTATAGAACTTCCAACATGGAAGTGGGATATGATTAATATGGATTTTGTTACTGGTTTGCCTCGGTCATCTCAGAAGTTTGACTCCATAAAGGTAATAGTTGACAGACTCACAAAGTTAGCGCACTTCTTACCAGTCAAGAGTGATTATATAGATGAAGAATATGCCAACCTATACCTAAAAGAGATAGTGAGGCTATATGGAGTCCCAATCTCTATTATATCTAATCAAAGAGCCCAATTCACTGCAAAGTTTTGGAAGTCCTTCCAAGGGAGTTTAGGAACCCAAGTGAATTCGAGTACAACTTTCCACCCTCAAACAGATGGTCAAGCAGAATGCACCATTCAAACACTTGAAGATATGTTATGATTTTGTGCATTGGATTTGAAAGGTAGTTGGGTGGACCAATTTGCTTATAACAATAGTTACCACACGAGTATCAAAATGGCACCTTATGAATCTTTGCACGGAAGGAAATGTAGATCACCAATTGGATTGTTTGAAGTGGGTGAGACCACCTTACTTGGGCTAGATCTAGTACAACAAGCCATAGAAAAAGTTAAAGTGATACAGCAGTGATTAGAAATAGCCCAAAGCCATCATAAATCATATATAGATGCCAGGAGAAGAGGACTAGAATTTTCAGTAGGTGATTGGGTATTTTTAAAGGTGTCCCCAATGAAAGGGGTTATGAGATTTGGTAAGAAGGGAAAATTGAGTCCACGTTACATAGGTCCATATCAGATTATTAAGAAGGTTGGGCAAGTTGCATATGAACTAGAGCTACCCTAAGAGCTTTCAATGGTTCATCCAGTTTTTCATGTTTTGATGCTTCAAAAACATATAGGTGACCCATACCGTATCATTCCTATTGAGAATGTACAGGTTATAGAATATCTCACCTATGAATAAGTGCCTATTTCTATTCTAGATCGTCAAGTTAAGAAGCTAAAGAACAAAGAAATAGCTTCAGTTAAAGTACTTTGGAGGAACCAATAAGCAAAAGAGTTAACATGGCAAGCTGAGGATGCGATGAAATTGAAATATCCTCACTTATTTTAAGCAAAAGCGAAATTCCAACATATATAATTGGGACACTAATGGGTACGTGGTATTGAATACTTAATTTGTTGTTAAAGTTTGTGCAAGCAGAGGTTTAAACTCGGCTAAGCTATCTAATTGTGCTAACATTCAAGGATGAATATTCCTAAGGGGGGAGGATGTAACACCCTACACCTTACACTACAAGCACAAGTAAAATTAAACATGACATGGTTTGGTCAAACTAGCTCTAATTTTCAAAAGTGCTTGAATCTCGCATTAATGGGCTATATGTGCGTCTAATGCTTAAGAGGGTCGAGTGTATACATATTTTGTGTTGAGTTGAGTAGATTAAAACCTTAAATGAAGTTAGAGAATTGAGGTTCTTGTAGTACTTAGAAGCTAGCAGGTGAGTCACCTACTTGCTTAGCTTAAAATTGTTAGGTAAACGGAGACGAGGCTCGACGTCGAATTTGTCCAAGTTCGATTATGAATAAAGTCTGTGTTAAGAGTGTATCTTGGACCCCTATTTTAGCATCGTAAAATGTACTATATTATCAGCCCAATAAGGATATAAATATAGACCAAGACCATTACAATATTCTTAGCAAGTTAGGCCCAACTAGTTAGGAATAAGAAATCTGAAAAATGGGCAGCCCAAGTCCATGTATTTGGAGCTCCAAAAGGCCCAAGTGAAATGAGGAAGAAGTTTCATAACCTACTTGGTGATGTAAGGCTTAAGTATCCTTAGTAAGTTGTCCAAGGACCATTTTAAAAGAGGGTCAAAGCATCTCCCACAATGCTATCGTTCAATTGAACTCACAAAGCAAAAACAGTTTTGTCTTCAAAGTTCTCTCAACCTTTCTTCACTTTGGAAAATAGATAAAAGGGATTTTGAGGCTTATTATACAAGAAATATATATTTAATATAGTAGTAAGTAAGTTTATACAGGTGTTTACCATAGTTTCATAATGAAAAACAAGAGATAGATACTAGTTATGTTTGCTGAAATCTGTTGGACAAATTCTGTGCAGAAAGTTGATGCACCTTTTTCTTTTATTTGGTGGTTTTCACTATGATTTTTAAGTTATATTATGAAGAGAACTTGGTGTTATTAACATGGTTTGATTTATAAACATCACCCTAAGATTGCTATCCTGGTTTTGGTTTCATTGAACAAGCGTGTTTTATTGAGTTATTTCAAGCGTCATGTTGATTATAACTTGCGGGCTGTTGTGTGTGAAGCTTTTAGCTCACATTCTTCATGACTTATTAAGTGCTGTTATAGGAAGTTTTGTGGTCTATTTATATGTGCAAATGTTTCTGGAATAGTTTGGTTAAAGTTGGAATAGGTGTGAAGTTGTCAACGTCGAAATGTAGCGAAGGAAGGTAACATTATGCTGTCCGTTTTTAGATTGTGTCGAATTGCTATGTGTTGAACTTTGTGGGATTTTGTAAGACTCTAAAGAGGCTGAAACAAGATGCATATGAAATACACATGAGAGGTTTTGTTCGAAAATATAATTATAAGTGAAAAGGTTGAACGAAACGCCTTGACGTCGCTAATTAAAAGCTTGCTGCCCGTGTGTTATTTTGTTATGTAATTAGGATGCCAAGGTGTATCTATTGGCTATTAATTTTAGTGTTATACTCTATTATGTTGTAGATAAGTATTTGGAGGAAGGTAAGGTTATCTTGATATAGTAACAAGATCATACAACGAGGTATGTAAGGTTACTTGATTTCATATCACTTGGCATGAAATATAGATCGCTCGTGGGTACATAAGGGCACTTGCCAACTCTAACACAACTATTAATCATGTCTCCACTCTCTTACATGTTCATATGATCCTCTATATAGTCACCTTCAGACCTGCATACATGGTTTGATACCAAGTTACATGAGTTCCTGTTACAAGATAAAGTTCATGAGTTATTCCATTTCATATGCATTTCATCAATTGTGTAATGTACTCTTTTCATTATCATATTGTCTGGTATGATTATCTACATGTCACATGCTACATTAAAGTCCTACAACTCCAATATCATGGACACCAAAAGAATTACCTCAAAGGTAATTAAAAGATAAAGTATACAGTTTTGATGGGAGGTAGCTCGAGGGGGTTCGTGAAGAACCTAGCATAGGGACGATCCCGATACAATATTATGGATGGTAGACCAAGGGGGTTCATACAAAACCTAGAATTGGGACGATCCTGATACAGTTACCACTGATCAGTTGGTCATATGATTATAGTTGTACACAGATTTTACAGTAAAGGTAAAGTGATATAAAGGACGTAAAGTACATGATTCCACAACATAACTAAGGATAGTCCCTGATCTTCCACAGATGCATGGTTTCATTTAAGTTGTTAGTTTATATACAATATATCTTGCCTTACATACTCAGTACATTATCCCGTACTAATGTCCTTTATGGGGGACCTGCATTTCATTATGCAGGTACAGGTGCTAGTAGATCTCCCTAGTAGGAGTACAAGATATTCAGCTGCTGTCATCAAGCTCCAAGTTGCTTCGGGGCTTTGTACATGTCTGGAGCTTACATGTTTTTATTGCACAGTTTACTGAGGCAGGGCCTGTCCCGACCCTTGTTAGATGTTTTCTTTATTTAGAGGCTTTGTAGACTATGTAAAGCACAGTGAAGTCATGTCTTGCACTTTAGACAACGTGTCCCAATGGACTAGTTATTTGGAGATTCCAAAACACACATTGTACTCATTCACCATTAATCCAAACTCATGGTTTACAACTTGTGGTGTTCTTGCTCTTCATTATTTTGGGTAAACTCTCAACTATGTCTTTTATTTGCATTATTATTGATTTTGCCTTATCTATGAGTAGATAATCACCCACAACTTGGGATTATGCGAACCATGAGTAGTTGACTTGAAATAACCTAGACTTTGTGTATTTCTTTGATTGAGATTTTATGTGTATTGTTTATTTTCCTTCATCTTGATTGTTGTTTGTTAGTGGCCGACACCAAACCTAACCTACTATCATGATCTCAACCAAGGCAATGACCAATTAGTAAAGGAAAGTAAATGATTGAATTCAATTGATGTGTTCTTGTCTGATAAACCAAACATGAATAACAGGAGGTTGACTAGGACAATAGGTAAGGGTTAGTTGGCATACAATGGTTGTTGACTATGTGCAATGGGGAAGTTTGACCTTCACCATCACAAGAGTGCTGGAACAGCCTAAGTTACCATTTTGCATGCAAATTCTCAATTAGAGTTGTGTTATCTAGGGTGATTGAGTCAATGAATCATGGGGAACACAATTTCTAAGTTGTCCCTAAATTTGAGTATCTTCCTGCATCTTTAGTTTAGTTTTTATTATTGTTCCCTAATTACAAAGAACCCCCCCCCCCTATTTAGAGATTTTAGTAATCAATGCTTGAAATGATTAGTAGTAGATCTTTATAGTCAAGCACTGTATTTCCTGTGGATTGGACCCTAACCTCTAGTTAGGTTAATTGCTGATAGCGACCGCTTTCTTATTAGAACGCGAACATCATCAAAAATAATAAAGTTGTTGCTGGGGAATACAATTAGGTTCTTGACTTGATTTCACTAGTAGTTAGTTCAAGTGTCGACTACTACATTCTTTTGTATATTACATTTCTTTGTTTTGTTTTGTTTCGTTCCATGGCATATATATAAAAAATATTACAGAGTGTCCTTTGTGACAACCTTAGACTTTATGTACACCCATGTACAAGTAGCTTTATTATAAGGATGACACTTGGTTTTCAGCTGATCAGATGTGGGATTTTTAGACCAACATCCAATGGTCCAATAATGACCATTGGCACCCAGGTCAAGGAAACTATAATTGGCCCCATGGAATAGAATGTTCTTATAGAGATAGCTAGAGTGGTTATTATGAGAAAAATAGGGGTCCAGATGCCGAGTGGAGTAGTAGAGATGGTCTCAAGAATGATCCTTATATGCCGCCACACCATCACAATATAGGCACAAACAACTCCATCATTGAGGAGATGTTTGATCTCCTCTTGAAGAAGGACGAGACATGGGATGAGACTCTACATGGAAATAAGATCAGACATTGGAAACATTATTTAACAAATAGAGTCGCATTTGATGGCTATTAAACAGCTTCAACAATAATTTTGTCAGGTATCGACTTTACTTAAGTAGCATCAAAATGGTACATTGCCTAGTGATACAGTGGAAAGTTCTGAAGATGAAGGATAATATATGGAGGTTGCTAGTGGGTGTGGTAAGAGTATTGTTGATCCTCATGTGCTAGTTGTCACAGAAGATATTAATGAGAAAATATTTGCAGATAAGGATATGGTTGAAGCAGATGATTATGGCAAAGATGTGGTAAATGAATCAACTAAAGAGCCAAAGAAGAACAACCCTATCCCTAGGCCTTCTCCTCCTTTCCCTCAAAGACTCAAGAAGAGGGAGGAGGAAAGCAAGGTCAAGAACTCTCTCTCCATGTTAAAACATCTATCCATCAACACTCCTCTCGTCGAGTTAGTGGAGAAGATTGCCACCATACCGTACATAATTAGAGAAGTAAAATTTGCAAGGGCACTATGTGATCAGGTGCCAACATAAATATGAAACCCCTTGCAGTCTACAAGAAGCTTAGATTGGGAGCCTGTAATCCAAATAATAGGTAATGTCTAGTACTCGCTCCCCTCATTTTTATACCACCACCCTTTGAGCATGATAGAAAGTTGGAAAAGAAACTAGCGATCCAATTCATAAGTTCTAGGTGGAAGAAAAAGCAAAATTATGGAAGAACAAGGTTTGAGAAATTGGTGAAGTCTGAGTAGCCAAGTGGTCTAAGTTGTGTCGTGATAATAAATCAAGTGCTGCTTGGGAGGCAACCTAAGGTATGCTTTATTTTACCCCTCTATTCTCTATTGTTGCTTGATTTGATGCATTAAGGACAATACATAGATTTTTTGATAGGGTGTGCGTATTTCTAAATCTTGGTGAAGTATGAGTAGCTTAGGGTCCATAATTATCCCAAATTTCTATCCCAAGTTTTTCTTACCATTAGATAATTTACAGATATATAGTAGTTATGATCTTTTGGCATACATATATAGTTTTTAAATGTTTTTTTATTCCTTAATTTAGTACACTCAAAATGTTTAAGATTGTTGGTTATTTTTGTAATCATACATATAATTATCTGGTAATGTTTGTTCTCATAATGAGAAGGCAAGTTGATGCTTGAAACATATGAGTCTATACTTGATTGTGTATGCGATACCATGTGTGTGTCAGCTTATTTTGCCACATTCATGTATTATGTATAGACTCAAAACTTGCCTTATTACTCTAAGATTGTACTGGTGATTTTTTTGAATTGGGAAAGGATCTTAGGCCATTGTTATATTAGTAAAGTCCACTTTTGACTAAATAACCTACCAAATGTGATAGTTTATCCCTTGTTCTAATTGTTTAAGCTTTTGAGGTACCCATTATTTCTTGACACATAGCTTGCCTAGCCTTATTTTATGAAATACTTTGATATTGGCCCTGCTCTATCCTTGAATATGTGAACCTCAATTGAGGCTAAAAGCCAAATTTCAAGGTGGCTACAAATAGTGGCCCTGGTTTGGGAAATAGATATTGTCTACTTCACCTCTAGCTAAATGCCTAAAGTGAGGGTGGCCCTTGTTGTGGTAAAGTAATGAAAATGAGGTGGTTAGTTAGGAAAGAAAGAAAGAAATGAATAATTGATGTGCTCAGTTTAAGAAAATAAAATAAAAGTTGCCTTGGATTGAAGAATATAGCAAAAATGGGTTCAAAAATGAGGCACAACTATAAAGGAGAAAGAAAACACCCGAGGCAAAGGTTGGAAAGGAAGAATAAGGGTGAATTTAATGAAAATGGTTGAGCTGTGGAGGTAAAAGTGTTGAAAAAACCATGCTTCAAGGATAACATTTAGTCACGACTTGCCTAAAATGTCATGCCAAAGCCCCATGAGCCTATGTTACAAGCCATTAAGTCCTAGGTAATCGAAATCCACTTTTTCACCAATTCGAAAGTTGAGTATAAAGGCAACCCTATGGTGATAGTAATTTTACATAAATTTCATTTGTCAAAGTGAGAATGCTTGCACAGTCCCTAAATTCTGAATGAGTTTTGAGTGAGTAAGAGGGACTTCTTTTCTGTGAGGCCATTTGCGCTGCATTATTGGCATATGACTAACCTAGTTATTATGGATGGTTGATACCCCTTTACTTGTCATAGTTGGATTGTTGGATACATCTTTATGTTTTAGTTTGCCTAGCTTTGCAATTTGTTTTTGAAAATAAAAGTCGGGTACCTGAATCAGAGTAAATGAAGTATATGACATTAGAGTAACTACTATGTGTTTTTCATTGTCTACTTAGACTAAGTTGTCGCTTGAGGACAAATAACATTTCTAAGTTATGGGTGTTGATATGCTATTAAAATACAACACATTTGATGCCTAAAGCAAGGGATTTTGTGAGTTCTTAATGCGACTTTTTATGGTTTTATATGTTTTTATGTTTTTAATGTAGAAAAGATTGTTGATTTTTGAAGAAAATTGTGAATTTTTGCTGAAGTGTAAGATATATGAGCCGTCCTATGAGTCGTAGGATGATCTTGTAGCAAAACAATATGAGCAAAAATCAGAAATCTGTTAGGTGAAGGTCAGCCCTACGAGGCCACTCTAAGATTCATAGGTCTCATTACGACTCACACAGGTAGGGTCCTATCAAGAAAAAGAGAGCTAAAAGTTTGGACCAAAAACTAAAGGCCTAGACTACGAGAGGAGCATATGAGTCGCCGCCCAAGAAATGACTCATACCACTGGGTCGTAATAGTAATTTTCAAAATACAAAGTGCCTGATATGAGACCCTAATTGTGACTCATAGGTAACCCTACAAGTCATACCTGTGCGACGTACTTAGTGCCAGTTGTCTTTTTTATTTACTTTTTAGGGTTAAATTGTAAATACTATAAATACTTTATGATAGTTTTTTTCTTAAAGAGAGCTGATACATTGAATATTGTAGGGAACACTTTTAATATTCTCCCGTGAAAATTCATAGGGTTTTTCTTGGGTTTAGTGTAGATTCTCCTATTTTATTTGAAGACCCACTTTAAGGGATTGCAAAACACAAATTGTACTCATTCTCCAGTAATCCAAGCTTGTGGTTTGCAACTTGTGGTGTTCTTGATCTTCAATGTTTTAGATAAACTCTCAACTATGTCTTCTATTTACAATGCTTTTTATTTTGCCTTATCAATGAGTAGCTAAGAATCCATAACTTGGGGTTATGCAAATAATGTGTAGTTGACTTGAAATAACTTAGACTTTGTACATTTCTTTGATTGGGGTTTTGCAGGTATTGTTTATTTCCTTTCATCTTGATTGTTGTTTGGTGGTGGCCAACACCAAACCCCACCTACTATCACGATCCTGAATAAGGCAATGATGATTCAGAAAAGGGAAGTAAATGACAGGATTTGATTGATGTGTTCTCGTCTAATCAACCAAACTCAACCAAGGGGAGGTTGACTGCGACAATGGGTAATGGTTAGTTGGCATACTATGGTTGCTGACCACACACCTTGGTGAAATTTGACCTTCATCTTCAAAAGAGGGCAGGAAGAACATAATTTACCATCTTCCATGCGAATTCTGAATTAGAGTTATGTTGTCTAGGGTAATTAAGTTACCGAAACTTGGGGAACATAATTCCCAAGTTGTCCCAAAATTTGAGTATCTTCCCACATCGTTAGTTTAGTTTTTAGTTTTGTTCTTGAATTACACCCCCCCCCCCCCTTTAGTGAATTTAGTAATCTATTCTTAAAATGATTGGTAGTATATCTCTATACTCAAGCCCCATATTCCCTGTGGATTCGACCCTTACCTTCTGTTAGGTCAATTGTTGACAGTTGCCATTTTCTTATTATAGCGTGAAAATCATCAAAAATTTTGGTGCCGTTGCCAGGGAATACTACTAGATTCTTGACTTGATTTCACTATTAGTTAGTTCAAGTGTCGATTACTAGATTATCTTGTATATTACTTTTATTTGTTTTGTTTTGTTTCTTTCCATGGCATATATATATATATATATAAAATATTGTAGAGTGTCCTTGATCATAACATTAGCCTTCATGTATGCCTATGTATGTGGAGCTTTATTAAGAGAAGGATACTTTGTTTTTATCTGATCAGATGTAGGGTATTCTACCAATATGCAATGGTCCAATCATGACCATTGGGGCGCAGGTCAAGGAAACTATATCCCATGGTAGAGAATGTTCTTACAAAGATAGCAAGGGTGGTTATTATGAGAAAAATAGGGGTCAAGATTCCAAGTGGAGTAGAAGAGATAGTCTCAGGAATGATCCTTATATGCTAGTACACCATCACGATGCAGGCAACTCAAGAATTAAGGAGATGTTTGATCGCCTGTTGAAGATGGATGAGACACGGGATGAGACTCTATGTGGAATGAGATCAAACATTGCAACTATTAATAAAAAATAGAGTCTTATTCTGTGTCTATTAAACAGCTGTGGCAATAGTTTGGTCAGGTATCGACTCTACTTATGCAGCATCAGATTGCCTAGTGATACAGTGCAAAGTTTTGAGGATGAAGGGTAATATATGAAGGTTACCAGTGGGTGTCGTAAGAGTACTATTGATCATCCTATGCTAGTTGTCGTAGAAGATATTCATCAGGAAAAAGATGCAGATAAGGATATGGTTGAAGGAGATGGGTGTGTCAAGGATGTGGTAAATGAATTAGTTGAAGATCCAAAGAAGTACAAGCCTGTCCTTAGTCCTCCTCCTCCTTTCCCTCAAAGACACAAGAAGAGGGAGGAGAAAATAAAGGTCAAGAACTCTCTCTCCATGTTAAATCATTTATCCATCAGCACTCCTCTCATCGAGTAAGTGGAGAAGATGCCCACCATGCCTTGCAGAACTAGAGTTATCAAATTCGCAAGGGCACTATGTGATCTAGGTGCCAGCATAAATCTGACGCCCCTTGCTGTCTACAAGAAGCTTAGATTGGGAGCCTCTTCTCCAAATAACAGGAAACACCTTGTACTCGTTCCCCTCATTTTTATACCACCACCCTTTGAGATATGATAGAAAGTTGGAAAAGAAATTAGGGGTCCAATTCATAAGTTCAAGGTGGAAGAAAAAGCAAATTTGTGGAAGAACAATGTTTGAGAAACTGGTGATGCCTGAGTAGCTGAGTGGTCTAAGTCATCCACGATAATAAATCAATAGCTGCTTGGGAGGCAACCCAAGATGTGTTTTGTTTTACCCCAATATTCTCTATTGTTGCTTGATTTGATGCATTGAGGATAATGAACAACTTTTTCAATAGGGTGTGGGCAGTTATGAATGTTGGTGAAGTGTGAGTAGCTTAGGGTCCATAACTACCACAAATTTTGGTCCAAGGTTTTCTTGCCGTGATTCTTTTTCCTTGTGGATGCTTCAATTTCTATTGAATCAGCATATTTAGGTAGTATAGATAATTTGTAGATATATAGTAGTTATGATCTTTCGGCATATATATATATATATATATTAAATGATTTTTTATTTCAAAATTTGGTACACTCAAATTTTTTTTTGTAATTGTTGGTTATTCTTGCAATCATACATATTATTATCTAGCAATGTTGTTCTAATGATATGAAGGAAAGTTAATGCTTGAAACATATCCTATGGGTCTATACTTTATTAAGTATATGATGTCATGTGGATGTGAGCTTATTTTGCCGCATTCTTATATTATGTATGGACTCAGAACTTGCCTTATTACTCTAAGATTGGACTGGTGATTCTGTTGGATTGGGAAAGGATCTTAGGCCATTCTATTGTTCATAAAGTCCACTTTTGCCAAAATAACCTACTAAATGTGATTGTTTATCCCTTGTTCCAATTGTTTGAGCTTTTTAGGTACCTATTCTTTCTTGACACTTAGCTAGCCTAGCCTTGCTTTATGAAATACCTTGATATTGGCCCTGCTCTATCCTTGAACATGTGAACCTCGATTGAGGCTAAAAGCCTAAGTTGAGGGTGGTCACAAATAGTGGCCTTGGTTTGGGAAACAGATATTGTGTACTTCATCTCAAGCTAAAAGCCTAAAGTAAGGGTGGCTTTTGTTGTGGTAAATAATGAAAATGAAGTGATGAGTTGGGAAAGAAAGAAAGAATGAAGAAGTCATGTACCGTGTGAAAGAAAAGAAAAGAAAAGTTATACGAGATTGAAGAAGATAGCAAGAATGAGTTCAAAAATGAGGCACAACTGTAAAAGAGAAAGAAAACATCCAGGTAAAAGCTTAATGAGGAAGAATAAGGGCAGACTATGGAGGTAAGAATTTGAAAAAAAAACAATGGTTCAAGGATAGGTTTTAGTCACTACTTACCTATAATGCCATACCATAGCCCCATGAGCCTATCTTACAAGCCATTAAGTCCTAAAGTGATCCGAATCCACTTTGTCACTGATCCAAAAGTTGAGTATAAAAGTAAGGCTATGGTGTTAGTCATTTTACATGAATTTTATTTGTGAGAGTGAGAATGCTTGCGCATTCCCTAAATTCTATGCTTTTGATTAAGTAAAAGGGACTTATTTTCTATGAGGGTATTTGCACTATATTATTGGTATATACTAACCTAGTGATTGTGGATGGTTGATACTCCTTTGCTTGTCGTAGTTGGATTGCTGGTTACATCTTTGTGTTTTGGTTTACTTAGTAGCTTTGCAATCTAGTTTTGAAAATAAAAGTTGGGTACCTGAATTACAGTTAATGAAGTATATGCCATTAGAGTAACTACTATATGTTTCACATTGTCTGCTTAGATTGAGTCATCGCTTGAGAACAAACAACAGTTCTAAGTTGAGGGTGTTGATGTGCTGTCAAAATTAAACACATTTGTTGCCTAAATCAAGGGATTTTGTGAGTTCTTAATGTGACTTTTTATGGTTTTTATGTTGTTATTGCAGAAAAGATAGGTTAGCATGATTTTAGGAGAAAATTGCAGATTTTTGGTGAAGTGCAGGACATACGAGCCAACCTATAAGTTATATCTCAATCTACGAGTCTTAGAGTTATCTCATCGCAAGAAATAGTGAGCAAAAATAAAAAATCTACTAAGTAGAGGTTAGCCCTGCGAGGCCACTTTACGAGTCATAGGTCTCTCTATGACTCGTACAAGTGGGTTAGTAGGAAAAAACAGAGAACTAAAATTTTGGACCAAGAACTGAAGGTTTAGACTACTAGAGGAGCATACGTACTAGTGGATCATAACAGTTAAGTCCAAAATGCAAAGTGCCTGATATGAGACCTCGATTACGACTCATAGGTCACCCTATGAGTCGTACCTGCGAGAAGTACCTGCAACTAGCTGTCTTTTCTATTTACTTTTTAGGGTTAAATTATAAATACTATAAATACATTATGATAGTTTTTTCTTAAAGAGAGCTGATATATTGAATATTGTAGGGAAAACTTTGAATATTCTCCCTTAATTATTCTTAGGTTTTTTCTAGGTTTTAGTGTAGATTCTCCTTTTTAATTTAAATACCAACTTTTGGGGATTGCAAAACACATATTATACTCATTCTCTAGTAATACAAGCTTGTGGTTTGCAACTTGTGGTGTTCTTGTTCATCATTGTTTTGGGTAAACTCTTAACTATGTCTTCTATTTGCATTGTTATTCATTTTTTCTTAGCTATGAGTAGCTATGCACCCACAAGTTAGGGTTGTGGGAACCATGAGTAGTTGACTTGAAATAACCCATACTTTGTGCATTTCTTTGATTGGGATTTTGCATATATTGTTTATTTTCCCCCACCTTGATTATTGTTTGGTGGTGGCCAATACCAAACCCTGCCTACTATGATGATCCCAACCAAGGTAGTGACGAATAGGTAAAGAAAAGTAAATGACAAAATTCGATTGATGTGTTCTCCTATAATCAATCAAACCTGACCAACGGGATGTTGACCGGGACAATAGGTAACGGTTAGTTGGCATACCATGATTGTCGACCATGCGCCATGGTGAAATTCGACCTTCATCTTGACAAGACTGCTGGAAGAACCTAAGTTATCATCCTACATGTAAATTCTCAATTAGAGTGGTGTTGTATAGGGTAATTGAGTCAACGAATCATGGGGAACATAATACCTCAGTTGTCCCTAAATTTTAGTGTCTTCTTGCATTGTTGGTTTAGTTTTAATTTTTATTCTTGAATCACAAAGAATCCCCCCCTCTCATTTAGAGATTTTAGTAATCAATGCTTGAAATGATTAGTAGTGGATCTCTATAGTGAAACCGCATATTTCTTGTGGATTGTACCCTAACCTCCGATTAGGTTAATTACTGATAGCGATCACTTTCTTATTGGAGAGTGAACATTATCAGTGAGTATACCAAAATGTACCTAATAGGTTCAAATAACTAGTAAGAGAAATCAAATAAGTAATGCAATAACAAAGAATACTATCACCTATAGGAAAAGGGTGTCACCACCCATGCCTCTAGCCTAGACATGACAGCTCGAATTGAGAACCCAAAGGAATTCTAAAGAAGCCTCTTAGATGTCAACCACACATCTTTGGTTGTGGAAGCAAAACATCAACAAGAAGAGACATAAAGAAGGGAAAACAGGACTAAGGTAATTCTTGGATAATCATTAGCTGTTCAAGAGTCAAGATCGTAGCACAATTACATTAATTGTTCCAACAATACCTCTAGCATAGATTGGGCGGGGGCCAAGACATTTTCCGAGCTTACCCTTATAGTATCAAATGTTCAACATAAAGAGATAACAAAAGCAAGTGTAGCATAGATAGTGTCCCCAAACTTGAGGAGATTCGGTTCCTACATGATTACATCATGTAGGCATATAGTATGTGTTACATCATGTAGGCATAGAGTATGTGTTAGAATATTTGAATGTACTAAGTATGTAGGATGCAATGTAACAAGACATAAGCCAATATAGTCAAAATGCATAATCATAAGCAATGGATTAATATAATATCAATAAGGCATGCATGATCAACACTTAAAGTAAAGCATGCTTGTAAATCATATATCTTGTATAGAACATGATACATATGTGGGATAACACAATAATCATAGACCAAGCAACTATTATTCAGAATCCAAGGCATGTCATCCCCTTAGAAGGTGATTGAGGTATCTATGCCTCAACGTGGTAGTACTGGCATGTCACCCTCCGACGAGGTGGTCAAGGTATATACCCCTTGACATGGTAATATGGGTATGTCACTCCCCGACAAGGTAGTCAAGGTACATACCCCTCGACATGGTAGTACGGGCATGTCACCCCCCGATGAGGTGGTCAAGACATGTCACCCCCTCAACAAAGTGATTAGGCATGCCACCCCCAAATAATCTATGCTCAAGTTGCAACACTATAGATACTTTCATGAGTTCAATAGATATATACAATCCCTCTATCATCATAAAGTCCCTTGGATTATAAACCATGCATTAAATCCTCAATAACTCAAGAATCCTTGTCAAGACAATTTATCAAACACTTGGCTGGTGTGAAATACTAATTCAAAATCATGCAACTAAAGAGTTAAGTAATGTGAAAAAACTTAATATAAATCATCCCACTAACACATAGTAAGACCATCATGTGATATATCTTAAAATCCATCATCAAATCTCATAATAGATCATAGTTTCACAATTGAAAACATGCATAGTCAAAATAGACAAACCATCTCATAGTATAAGCTTGAACTAGGTAGACATGTGTTTTCAATCAATATTTCATAAAACCCCAACATAATTTGTAATCATAATTCCTAATAAGTAATACCCATAAGTAATATAACTTAGGAATATGCAATTTTCGTAAAAAGGAAGGTTGGGCACCACGGGTGAAAGGACCCAATGGTTGAAAACCACATACCTCAAATTTGGAGATTTCCTTCTGATGTAGATATAAATGAGAACTTGAAGCTTGAATGAAGTTTTTGAGATCTAAAATTAAGCTTGAGACACTAGAATTTGGGAGAAATATTTGTTAAGTGTTAGAGTGGATTTTGAGAGTGTCATCAGTGATATAGAGTTGGAAAATGGTTAAATATAGGTGTTTACATACATAAATGGGCATGGGGACAAGACCCCAATGCCATAGGCCAAAACAGGAGAATTAAGAAAGTGCAAAAACATCTCCGTGATGGGTTTGCATTGCAGAGGCATCGCAGATACCTTCTATTTTCAAAAATTTTGTGAAAATGAAATTTCACTATCAGTCCTCTAAAATTGGGGTTATACTTATTTCTCACTCAATTTTGCCCACAATTAAGAATATGAAGTCAGATTTTTGATATCACCATGAATTTTAAGATATATGAAAATCATGATTATGGGCGTTTTTTAGGCACATTTTTAGGGAGTTTTTGGGGCGTTTCAAAAGGTTAGTTCATAATGCAAACCATATACATAGCATTAGAATAAACTATGAGTGATATTCAAAGACGCAATACATATGCAACGTATGGAAGCAATTCAGGAGGACGAAACGCGATAGACGTTGGTGTTGATGCAAATATCTACCGAGCTGAAGCAATAAGGTAAAATCCATGGGCATCTCATCAAAACATATATCAATGGACTCTAGCACAGATGACACCTCGGTTGGCTCTGGCACTAATTTCCATACATCTACTAAGATGAAGCTACAAGGTAGAAGCCATGGGGGTCTCATCAGACCATATATGAGGTCTCTTTAGTGTCACGATAGTCGTTGGCGCTAATGACACCTCATATGATATTGGCACTGATAGAGACGGTTATAGTACCATGATGGACCCTAGCACCAATGATACCATAGCAAACACTGGCACTGGTAGTGAGACAATAATATATGCATGGCAATACTAGAATATATAGATGCATAACAATGATAACTTGCCTCGGCAAACTCTAGTGCCACTAAATAGTATATAAATGGATAACAATAATAATTAGATGTATATCAAATATAGTATGTCTCGATGGACTCTGGCACCACTAAGAAGATTTCCAATAAAATAGCTATCAAAGGGACAATGCAATACAGATGCAATGTTTGCCAAACTAGAGTAATAGGATGTATATCAAACATGATGTGCCTTACCAAACTCTGCCATCGGTAACTAGATCTCCAGTATTATGACTATGTCAATATCTTAGCATCTCAGTGGTACAGATACAATATAAGATGTGTACATTTCAATGCCCCAATGTGAGTATTCGTATACAATAAGACATGAGGATGAAATATAAAGTAGCCATGACATCATGGGCTATGCCAAGTGCCTCCTCTAGTACCTTAAGGTTAACCATTAACATGTTATCATCTCCATCTCATCAATAACCAAAACATCAAGAGGACACTTTTAAGTCCCATATTATGCTCATCATATAACCATGGTGTCGCAATTACTATCAATTTATAATATTTTCTGCAAATGGTGTCACAAGTATCATACTATCACATTTATATCCAACATACATCAAAACTAAAGGTTTCAGCTCAATTTATCACTTAGATCACCATTTACTCAATTTTCAACATGATTTGTATCATATTTTCATCAAGAATCAATCATATCAAGCCCTTGGCTCATATACCAACCTAGATATTACAATTATCACATAAACATCTCAATGACAAATCTAGTTCAAAAGGGTTAGCCAAACTTACCTCAATGTCAAAATCACACTCGAACAAGCTCTTAATAGGATTAATCTCGAAAATAATCTCAAAATAGATCAACCACTATCAACAATAGACACTACTCATCAAGGGGAACGTTTTGATACCCATATTAGAATAATTTAGTATTAGGGGTAAAATGGTCAAAATCAGGACTTGAACTTCCCAAATCTGAAAATTAACATACATATCAAACTCTACACGAAAAATAGAGTTCATGAGAGAAAATTCCTCTAAAATCAACCTTATATTGAATAGCAAATTAACATTTAAAGTTTAAAGATTATGATTTAAAAATTCCCAATTTTGGATGTTGAAAATCATGAAATTTAATATACAATCAAAACAAAATCAATGGAAAATATTTAGAATAGTGTTATAAAGGCTTATCCAATAATCATCTTCAATATTGCCTCAAAAAGCTTGGAAATTCAAAAATGGGCTAAAATTTGTGATTCCTAGTTTTACAATCATTTAGTTAAAAAGTATTCTCTGTGAATGTGGGTGGGGTCCCATGAACATGGAGAAGTCTACTAAAAATGATCTCCACGATCGAGAAGATTGATGAGTCCATATTTCAGACTCATTTTTGAGATAGATTGCAAGGAAACATTGCCCGTAGTGTGTTATTAATTCCAACTTCTAACAAATATGCATGTGTTACAATAAGAAACAGAATTAAAGTGCACAAATGAACAAGAGTTGGTGAAATCTTAAACAATGAGCGAAAGTGCGGAAAGTAGTGAAAAGCATGGTCTCTGACATTCTCGGTGATCCACGGAGCACTCATAGAGATTTTGTATCTATGCAACAACTGAGTTTCCAAGTGTTAGGACCCTCAATGTAATTTAAACCTCGAACATCCTTAATTGGTTCTATTTAATAAAGTTTGGGACCAAATGTAACATTTTACTTAAGTTAGGTCCTTAAGAATAAAAAAGGGATGTGGGGTCAAGGTGGGTGTCTCTTGTTGATTGGACCAA
>JAOTQJ010011897.1:0-17825 GCA_025642045.1 Solanum sejunctum
GTCTCCCCTTCGAGCTAATGTATGATGCCAGTGATACAATAGTGAGTGGGATACTTGGGCAGCGGAGAGATATAGTTCTATAAGATGTCATAGAAGATAGCCATCATGTACCTTTGGAGAGTGGCTGGTGCATTGCATAACCAAAGTGCATACTTTGAAGGCATATGTCCCATATAGAAAAGTAAAGGTTGTCTTTTCTTGATCTACAGGTGCAATGGTTATCTGGTTATATCTAGAGTACCTATTCAAGAAACAATAATGCTCATGCTCAACAAGTCTGTCCAGCATCTGATCAATAAAAGGGATGGGGTAGTGGTATTTCCTGGTGGCATCATTCAATTTCCTATAATCCATGCAAATTCGCCACGCCGTCACAGTTCCAGTTGGAATTATCTCATTCTTTATCTTGGTGACAACAACTATCCCACCTTTTTTATGGACACGTTATATAGGGCTTACCCGTTTATATTCTAAAATGGGGAAGATGATCCCTACATCCAACCACTAAATAATCTTTTTCTTTACTACCTCTTTCACGATTGGATTCAGCCTTCTCTGCGGTTGAGCCACTGACTTTTGACCCTCCTCCTTGAAGATTCTATGCATGTATAAGGCTGAGCTGATGCTACAAATGTCTGACATTTGTCACCCCATTGCTCTCTTTCTTTTCTTCAACATCGCAACTGCAGCTTCTACCTGGGCTACAGTTAATGAAGCTAACAAGAATACAGGTAATGTATTATTTTTGCAAAGGAACTTATACCTGAGATGTGATGGTAGCTTCTTCAAAACCTTATCATGGGCTCTCTTAATGAGCCTACCTACTGCAACATCAATCAATGCCCCTCCTATAGCTAGGAACGGGCACCCACGTATGAATGGGACCTCAAGGTATGGCTTTAACTCCAAAATTGTGAAGTATACGTGGAAAATGAGAGATCCCACTTATACTAAGATATCCTCAATAACTCCATTAGTCCTAGCCATAGAACGATCTGCTGGCTGCAATACAATAGTGGTTGGCTTCGGCCTTCTAAGCCCCAACTTTAGGAATAATGAAGAGGGTGTGAGTTTATGCTCACTCCTAGATCGCCCAAACCCCTAGCATTTAGATGACTCCTAATAGTCACTTGCATAGTGAAGCTCACTGGATCTTTTAACTTCGCTAGCAAGTATGATCTATTGAGAATTTTGGAGTTGCAAGCCTCTGTCAGTGCCACAATCTCATACTCAGCCCACTTAGTTTTGTTAGCAACAATGTCCTTGAAATATTTGGTGTATGTCGGCATCCCCTGCAAAACATCAATCAAAGGTAAGTTTATTTGTACCTATTTTAGCAGCCCAATAAACTTCTATAAGCAATCCTCCTCCTCCTTCTTCTTGAGCTTCTGTAGGAATAGAGGAAGAGGCTTTGGAAATAGAGTTATCTTAGCAGTGCTTGGGCTGAGATTCCCATCCACATTATTCTGTATAGCATAATGATCATCCCCATGCTGCTTCTTAGGAACCAATTCGATTAGGCCCTTCCACTACTTGTGTTGACAACATTTACCTACTTTGAGTTAGAATTCGTATTACCAGGTAGGCCTTCTTGAGGCCTGGAATTTATTGATCTAGCCAACTATCCCAACTGATTTTCTAAGTTCTATAAATCCTACTTATGCCTCCGAATCTCTTCTTCTTGCCTATTCTAGTTTGCCAAGGTCTGCATCAACACCTCACTATCCGTCATGGTGTTTGGATTAGCCTGTCTTGCAGGCTGCTAGGTCGACTGATTCTGATATGCATTTCCACCCTGTGGTCTTTGTTGAGGTGCCCAATGATTCTCCTAATTGCCACCCCATGAGAAGTTGGGTTAGTTCCTCCAATTCGAGTTATAGGTGTTCCCAAAACTTTGATAGCCCCCTCTATTAGCAATACTCACAAAGTTTGATGTTTCAAGATTAGCTCTGCATGATTCTATCGTTTGGTCGCCCCCTCCCCCAAATATCACACCAACTTGTTTACTGCTGTTGTACAATATTGACAGGGGATTATTTTTGACACATTGCTGTCGGTGTTTTCTATTGTAAACCCAAATCCAAATTGTTAAAGTGTGCGGTCATCATGTTTTGTATAGCCATCATTTGAGCCTGAAAGCTTGTTATTGCATCAATTTGTAATACCTCCTCTACTTTTGGACTGTAGGTTGGCTGGATCCTCCATTCCATTTTGGATTACCTTGAGCAATTCTGTTGAGAAGAGCATATAACTCATCATATGTCTTCTCCAATGCTAGACCCCCTACAGCTGAATTAAGAAGAATCTTGGTATTAGGTTCCAACCCTTCAATGAAGGTGTGGACCAGTACCTCGTTAGCTTGAAAATGGTATGGGAAATTGATCAATAGCATTTTGAACCTATCCCACACTTGATATAGATTCTCCCTAGACCTTTGCTTGAAGCTCAGGATCTTATTTCTGAGTTTGGTTGTCTTTCTTGATGAGAAGAATTGAGTGAGGAACTTACGGGCCAGACCATCCGAGGATGCTAGGGAGTTTTGGTGGCTCAATTTTCAACCAGCTCCAGGCTTCTCCCAAAAGTAAGAAGGGAAGCAGAGTCATCCTCATATAGTCATGATTTACCCCCATAAGAATGAAGGTATCAGCAATATCAAGAAAATTCTAAAGATGGACCTGCGGATCTTCATGTGGTAACCCGGTGAACCCTCTATTAGAGTGTAGTAGCTGGGACATGTTTTGTTTCAACTCCCATAGACCACCGGGCTTAGGTTTGACAAAATAACTCATAACATTGGTTCATTGGATTGCCACATCCTTCACTGGCCTTAGTGCCGATGGTGTAGTAGCAGGTACTGGAGGTGTAGGCGGGTTATTGTTTGCCATATTCTCTGCAACAGGGTTGACCTCAACCTTGTTATCCTCTTGATCCTCCTTCTTAACAAGTTCAATTGGCAGTATTTCGAGCAAAACTCCTGCTCTCCTCTTTGATTGATGAAAATAAGAGTCCTGATCTTCCAGCTTATTTTATCAATTACCTGTACAAAAACACCGCTAAGATCAAAATGTAGCAAACACCATAAAATATGACAACTTTGATAATCAACCAATTTATTTTCAAATCCCTGGCAATGGCGTCAAAAACTTGTTGTTTTCCTAGAAAACTCAAGTGTATGTGGTCAACCCAAGTAATATAGTGGCTCTTTTTAAAAATCTGATGTCGAACAGAATGGACTTATTGATTGATTATTTACTAAGTTATATTAATTCTAATTATTTATTTAAGCGGCAAATGATCAACCAAGAGAAGAAATATTTTTACACAGATAATGAATGAATTGATGTAACATTATGATTTAGCTAATATCATGCTTAGCCTTTATTTCATCAAATTATTTGATTATCTAGTTGATGTTTCACAGGATTAAAATTACCTGAATAGGGTTGCACACCTCTGCCAGCCTATGTTTATTAAATTCCTAACTATATCATTGAGCGGGAATAGACACATCAATAAAAATATTTTAACGTTATCTTCCTGTATTACGAACCAAGCAAGGTGTAAGGGTAGTTGTTACGAGTCTCTCTTACATGAATCAATCTAGTTTCCTAGTTGACCATGCTCCCTATACTATTGTGTTTGACTCAATCCAACATTTGTTCAATCCAAAATGAACAAGTAATTTAATCCCTAGTTAGCCAGATCTGAAGTATAGATAAAAGCAATATAAGAACAAATAATATAATAAATAAATATTTTAAATTAATAATGACTAAACAATCATCTTATTAGCTACTATAATCTTACAACGAGAAGTTAACCTCTACATAGACATGAAGAAATTATCAAAAATTATTAAAAGATAAATGTAAAAATAAATAATAATAGAAAAGAAAAGATGAAACCAAAATTCTCTGGCCTCTATGGCGAGTCCTATCTCTCTCTAGGTCAAAAGTTCTGTACAATCTGTTTTTATGAAATATTTATAGGTGTAGAAAAAAAATCCTAAATAAAATAATTGAGTCCAACACAAATTGAGAAACCCAAAATCAGAACAAAGTTGGACAGCTTCACGCGACGATTATTATTGTACGCATCATACCTTCAACATACTGCCACATGGTAGTTTCCATCTATTTCAATTGTCAATTACAATTTGCACGACATATATATATATATATTCAATTTAATCCATTAATCTTTCTGGTTGAATTTTCTTAAATAATCTTACCTTTTTAATTCATTTGGACTCCAAATCTTTTCATTTTCTCGTCAATTTAATCCTACAAATAAAATACACAATTTATCACAATCCATAAAATTTATTCTCAAAAAGTATAATAAAAACATTAAATATGAGGTAAATAATGATTGAAAATATGTATTTTTGGCCTCACATAAATGAGATCAACAAACCTAAGGCTTTGATACCAAATTTGTCATTACCCAAAATGGTATGTGAGTGGCACCCACCCGTACCTACCCTTCTAGATGGGGAAACCAACATAACATCCCAATCTATATTAGCAATTTAACTTATAAAACATGATAATAGTCGAAAGATCAATGTATAAAGTAAGGAATAACCAAAAGTCACTAAGTTTCTTACATAACATTCCCCAAAATCTGAAAGTCATCACACCAAGGATACTAATCTAAATATACCAAAGTCTAAGAATGTCAACAGCAAAATAAATAAACAAAATGGTTTATATCTGAAGCTAAAGACGCTATGACATGACTAATATAGGGTCCAACGCGATCTAGAGGAATAGCTCATTATGGAACCCGATGTGTTAAAGACTAGCTAAAGCCGAGGGTGAGTCAAAGTAGTTGGATCACTTGTTGACTTTACAAAATAAAAACAAGAACAATACAAGTAAGGGTTAGTACGGGCAACATGTACTAAGTAAGTATTATCGGCCAACACAAAATAGAAATTAATATGCATAAAATAATAGCAGGAAATCAACAAATACACTTAATGTGTGGCAACAACGAGACATAGCTTAAAACTAATTAACAATATCAAGAATACACATGAGGTCTCAGGCCTCCATACCACGTCACTTTTGGGAGATAGGTTCCTTGAAATTAAGTACATTAAATTATTGTAATATGTTTTTCTTTTTATTATCATGTCGGAACCTGGCACTTTATCATATATATATATATAATTTTGGAATGTGACACCTGATCTCATAATATCATGTCAGAATGTGACACACGATCCATAATATTGTGTGAGAACATGACACTCGATCCATAAGATTGTGTCCAAACATAACATCCAATCCATAATATCATGTTGAAACGTGATACCCGATTCAACTATATTTAATTCATTATTCTTTATCATTACTTTTTAATTGATTTTTAATATTTCATCAAGTCTTCTTTATTCAAGGCATTACTTTGATTAAAGATTATGGATTTTATGGTCTTAGGATTGCGCACCATTCACAACAATATAACAGTCAACCAAACCAGAATAATTAAATGCATGGAAAATTTCACAACTTTACTCAATGACCAGCAATCACTATTAAGATTCTTTCTATTAGATAGAACAAATCATAACCTACCTCAATTGATGAACTAAATCTAAGATAGCTAATCCACCAATGCTTCTCCTTTCCTCAATGCCTGAAAATATTTTGAATCTACGAAATATATAATATTCATAAGCAAATAGATCTATAAATATCCATATTCCTATATATCTAGCATACACCCAAAACTCACTCAAAATCCATAATCTAATTCCTAAATTTTAAATTTGGGACTAAGTCTTAATTCCTTCAAATATCATAAAATACCAAAATATAATAGATAACATATCATTATATGCATTGTATGAAAGGATGAGGCCACTGCAGAATGCAATTCCTCACCTCTTATCCCTCTTTAGTTTTATACTCCATTACTATTAAACAATCAATATTTTAACACTTTAACATCAACACATTCCTAAGACATCAACAACACCCTATAATCTATTCTCCCCACTTTCTCAACTTATATATTTATCTAGGCAACAAGACACACTCCAATTTCATGGCTAGAAGCAACCTTAGACTTCTTGCTACAGTAAGTGATATATAGCTAAGTTCATACAGACTTGTCAAATATAGGCAAAACCACGAAGTTCATGTATACTTCTACGGGTCCTATAGTAATAAAGAAAATCATAATGTACATATACATATAACCATAACTATACAAACCAATTATACAAGGTAGACTTTTAGAAACTAAAAGCCTCAAATCAATATATAATCAACTATTTCATTATAAATGTCTAGGTTCACATGCTGACATATGGTATAAGTAAATTGTAGAGGACATATTTAGTTGTTCCAAACACCAACCTAATTCACAACCTCCAATTGTATTAAAAAAATGATCACTGGAACCTTCCCCTCGCGTGATTAGCAATTAATGTACAGAACCATGAAACATAGATAGAAACTTCCTCACCTGGAAGCTGTGCTTTTTGTTTCTCTTCATTTTGGCTGACGTCGCACTTAAGGCCCAAATCCTTTCTTGCTCTTTATCCCCCCCCCCCCGCCCTTTATTATGTATTAAGATTGATTAATTATATTAACCTAATTGAATGTATATAGTACAAGTAGTATAGAGTCTTAACTAGATAATCACTTTAGCCCATCAACTAGTTCAACTATCTAAAATTATCCTTCAACTAAGTAAAGTAAGTTATCGGATAGTCTAAAGACTCATTAAAATTTATGTGATAAATTTTTTATAACATAAAATATTAAATTTCTCTAAAAATCACTTAACTGGTTGTTACAACATAGGATAATGCATGTAGGGTAATGAATGTACAAGTAATTGATCTCCTGAAAAGTACTTGAACTTAGGATAGGGAGAGATATAGGTTGTCATGCATAAGTAATATAGTCATATCTTTTGGGTAAATAATGATTTTACACCAAAGAATGAATTGTCTTACTATGAGTGAAATAATAGTAATCATAATGAAGGGCACCATATGTACTTGGAAAGAAAGTCATATACCTTTAAGAGAAAGACATTAGGAGTAACAAGGAACCATAATCACATGAGAAGAAATCACTTGAAATTGTAAAGGAATGAGTTACACAAACCTTGAAGCACCTAGATAGTAGTAAGCATCTTATTGACAAAACATGATAGAACCATCATAAATCATCATAAAAGAACACCGTAGGGACATGGGAAAAACTTGAACATATGTTAGAGAACCATAGGTCAAATATTGAGATATACCATAAGCCTTTAGGAAGTTCATAAGACATAGTGAGACAAACCATGATCCATATAAACCATGTGAGCTAATCCATGGAGTCCCGATGTTTTTCCTATATTAATTGAAAGGGGCAAGTCACTTTGCCAAGGTGAATCTCCTAATGCTTAAGTGGATCCACTAAGTCTTGTGTGAATCGGGTACTTGCCTCTTGTTCTTGGACTTAGGTACACAACTCAAGCTCTTATCTTTATGGCACTCGGCTCTTAGGGATTTGGGTATTTTCCTCTTACACTTTTACCAATAGTGGCATGTAGTTTTGGGACTTGGTTACTCACCTTTAGTCCACTTGCCTCTCATAAACTTGCAAGCATGTAGTAAATCCCTTCTATCATACATGAAATACTTCATGAGATAGAATTAACTCTATAGATTGGTGGATTTATGCATATAGACTTGAATTCATGAAATTCAAGAGTATACAATATGAATAAAGTAAAATATGATCAATTGAAAACCATTAAACAAGCCACTATCATCATAGTAAATCTCCTAGTTATATCATTATAAAATTCATCTCAAAATCCATATTTTTTCATAAACTTTCATAGCGTATGATTAAACCCTCATTATTTTAAAATCATACTTCAAGGCATGTAGTGAAAATCATCAATTTAAACCATTTTTAAACAACCTATCACAATCATACATATCATCTTTCAAACTTAGACATGAAACATGAAATTCATCTCATAAAATCAACAACTTCATAGTATCTCATGGTGTCAAGATCCATGACTTAGAACAACATAAATTGTTCAAACTAGAAAACATTTGAAATCAATTCATGCAATTTCATTCAATAGATGTAGATTCTCAACATAAATCATACTCAATAGGAGAAATAGAAAGTACCCACATGGAAACAATCATTGAAACTTGAAGGATTTAGTAAAATATATTTTTAGACTTCACAGATGAAAGAACCCATGGATTAAAGATCCACATAACTCAAGATCTTGAAAAGTAAGAAGAACTCACAAAGATGCTATAGAATCTTCTTAAAGCTTGTCCTCTAATGGCTATGTCTTAAAATTCTAGAAATTAAAAGGAAATTTGGAAGAGAAGTCTTAGGAGGAATTTTTTTTTGGGGGTAAAGGGGGAGGTGTAGGCGAAATAGAGATAAAAATGATAAAATTTTCATATGATCCCGTATATAAGTGTTTAGGAATAAGTCCCAATTACCCTGAATTAAATTTGAAAATTTTCAAAAACATTTGTACTATGGTGAAAGGGCAATACAAACTTGTTCCGCTACAAGTTATTTTTGCGCAAAGTTCAATTTTCCTCTATTTTGGAGTAGGAATGAGTTTAGGCCACTTTTTACTATCGAGAAACAAGTGGGTGATGCGCATTGGTCGCAAACTCTTTTGGAAAGTATAATTTTATACAAAAAATTATTTTTCAATATGGTTGACTAAAAAATTAAAACAGACCTTCTTCCTAGATAATTTTGCCTCTTGAACATGAATATATACTCAAATTTTTCAAAAACAAATAAATAGAATATGTGTTATTAAAGGAATCTAGTATAAGGGTATTCCGAATCACTTTGGGAGATGTTACAATATTCTTCCTCCCCCTCTCCCGGGAATATTCGTCCTCGAATGTGAAGAGAGCTCGCATGAATACAGTGGAATAACATCTACCAACCCATTACAAATAAAATAAAGCAAGTCAAACATTGCTTTCACATAGATTATAAATCGTTTAGCAATGAACATTATTTTAAAAGCATGAGTAGCATATTTACATAATTGCACATGAAACTTCAATAATACTTACTCCATGAGCATGCATGCCTAATAAGAAAAAGGTCAACACTAAAATAAATGATGCATAAGGATGAATATAAACTATCACTTTTACCACTACCTCATAATAACTGCTAACCAAAACATCAACCATAGCACCTCAACTTATGGAACAATGTAGCACCAACCATTACAATATAAGAAGATTTCATAACATACCGAGTGAAGCACCATATTACATCTAGGGACCTTTAGAGGGGTAGGGTTGAGACCAATAATGATTATCGTTATCATTCTTAGCGACCTATGGAAACTTATGATCTATCGCACCACACCCAAAACATGAACTCAAACAAGCCGAATGATCTCTCTGATGGTCCCTTCCACACTTGTGGCATGTAGGAGAAGCTTGACTACTTGCACCCTTATCTTGATACTTAGGTCTACGCACTCCATCCTAGTGAAAATTACACCTAAAAGAAATATCAAAAGATAACCCATCCTAAATCTAGACTCTTTTTCTTTCTCATTGTCTCGTCATTAATTTGCTCTATAAGTAATAACCCTTAAGATATCTATTTCCTTTACTAGTATAGTGGTCAAGCACTCTTAGATAAGTAATTTAGATAATCCTAACATAAAGTTTCTCATTCTAGCTTGGGGGTTGACAACTAATGATGGGGCATATTTGGAGAATAAGGTGAACTTGATGGATTACTCCCTCACACTCTAATTTCCTTGCTTAGGTTTGATAAATTCTTGCATCTTGGCTTTCCTCACCTCCATGGGAAAGAAAAAATCTAAAAATGTATTTGTGATCTCTCCCTAAGAAATGGGACCCCAATCCTCATTCCTCTCACTCTTTCATTGAGTGTGTCATATTTGAGAAACCCTTTTTAGTTGGAAGGATGCCAACTCCACATTTTCTTCTAAAGTCACCCCCATAATGGCTAACACTTTATGCACCTTGTTGTAAGCATGCGAACTTTGTAAGGCCTTAATAATGCGAGGATTTTCGTTGACGAAAGTTTTGAGACAAGGTAACACCGCATGAACGCCTCCACAAGACATGTGACAGACCATAGGCCATGTGGAGGAGCCTTGAGGTGGCTCTTGGCCTTGTCTGTAGGGTGTTGGCCTTAATATTATAGTTCAAGCCCAAGGTTTGTACCACATGAACCCCACACGGTCTGTTCCACACTTTATGGGTTGTGTGTTGGCTTGTGCGTAGCCTTGGCCATGAAAGCCATATTTTTACTAAGGAACTTCACACATGAGCATCCTATAACCTGTATGATCCTTCACAGGTATTATGGCCTTCTGTATGGGCATTGGTATGAAAATTTTCTAAGTAAGGAATCACTATCTCAGAACTTTATCAGTGAAATTTTGTCTAAGTGTAGCACCAAGGAAGGCGACATAGTCTATGTGACCCTTGTACAGGACCCCCTGGCAAGATTTTGACTTTCATTTCATTAATGGTGTTCTTGTAATTTTTGATATTTCTAAGGGTATCTTATGACTTTCTAATCTATCCTAAACCTCTTTAACACCTATAATTATTTAAACTCTCCCATAAGAACACCTTTCAAGCGAACTAGTGATGGCTTGTCTTGGAGCTTAACGAAAGGGTCTCTTCTTCATCAAATTCTTCTTGTTTCTACTTGGTTAGATAAGGTATATCATATTGATTCATAGTCCCTTTCAACCATGAAGATCTCAAACTCTTTACACTTATAATTTATGAATTCTAAGCTTACTTTGAATATGGATCTTCTAAATTATTATTTATTTATTTCAATTGAGATATTGGCTTTGTGTAATTGATTTTATTAAACTGATTTAAGACCTAATATATTGGATTGCATTGATATTATGAAGGTTTGAATATGTATGTCCCTTTGAAATGTTGATCTAAGCATGAGTGATCTAAAATATGATTTAAATGTGAATTTGCTCATAGATTTACTTGGATTTTGATATTATATTATTGATTTAAGTATGAATCTCTATTACCCATGCTATTCTCATATCATTCATAGCATATACATACATGAACTATAATTTTTATAAAGTTTATAATATGGGATAAGTCCTAATTATGATGATGTCTATCACATAATGTCTATGATATGGCTCTTTGGGTAATTATGGGTGTTTACACCACCATGATGAAGGAGCTATACTATGCATAAAAGTATGACATAAAGTATGATTTGACTTTTTAGCCCAAGTATACATGTGTATGAAGTATTTTTGGCTTCTAAGCTTAGTATGCATTGTTATTATTTGACAAGACTTCTGCCTCTTTTAGAAGCACGTATATATATATGTATTCCCATGGGATGATGACTTAGCAACGAATGAGGCTAGAGGAAGAGAGGGCTATCCCCAAGGGTCCTTACTCCTTTTCTCTTGAACTATATGCCTAACATAGGTTTATGTTTATGCCCCTTTGAGGATGATGAATGCTAATGGATCTACTTTTGGCAAGTAGGTCACCTCCTTATACGTTGTGGGGAAGAAAATGGAGTTCTAAGTTACAACTCTCTTGGTCTTATGTCAGTTAAGGTCCTATCCCCCTTATGTACAAACTATTTTAGCATTCATGCAACATAGGTTTCATGGCATATTGATATATTATTCTTTCTTACGCTTATTTCTATATATATGCTCTTGTCATCTAACATTAAATCCAGGTTTAATGAGTTATATGCATTGCATGCCTTTATACATTGTAGATTGAAATATACTAACATATACTTTTTCCTACATGATTTAACCATGTAGGGGCTGGAGACTATATTCATCCATCGTTTGATGGCTAGTCCAGATTTGAGAAGTTTGTTATGGTGAGTCCTATCTTCCAAGATAAGCCATCATCCATCTACCTTGTGTTATTTTTGCTTTGTTATATTTAGTTTGAGGATGAGCCGGGGACATACTTGGCTCTTGTCCTATTCTATAACTTAAAGGCATTGTTGGACAACTTGTAAACTCTTCTATAGTTATATGTTATGTATCATGTTTATAGTTTATGGCTATGGCTATATATTGGATATGGACATTATGATGATTGTTTATCATATGATATGGATATATGGAAAGTCTGAAGTCCTATTCTATCCCATAGAGTAAGTCATACTTACTCCTCCCTTAGTCTCTTTATGTTATGTAGTATTTGTATCCATGTAAATCCTCATCCTTATGATATCCCCTAGCATGAGTCCTACTTTTTGGCTCTTAGAATTATGTGTTCATTATTCTGTTATGCACTTCAAAACAGATGATATGAATTTGGATACTTGAGGATTGGTTGGGGACTCTCAGGTTCTCATTCTTTATGTCACTCTTAGACTCTAGGATTCGATCGTGACACTCATCCACAAACTCTATGCTTCTATCTCTACTTTTGAACCATGGAAATCGAGATGGTTCATCCTAGCAAAGTACCTTACTCTAGAAATAGGGGGGGAGAATCCAGAATGTTAGCACCTGATTGACTTGATTGGCTAATATTTATGCCATTATAGTAAAAATAGTCCTAAGCTCCTCATAAGTCACTCGCTCGTCTTAAGGGCCTTGAGGCATTCTTACTTGGAGGCATTGTCTAGAAGTGCAAAGAGTAATCATTAAAAATATGAAGTCTTATACGTACCTATGCATGGCATAGATCATCAAGAAGTGAGTCATTTTTTCCTAAATGCCTTATAGTCTCCTACTCATAGATATTATGTGCTTCACACTCATGAATAAGACTCCATTTGATGTGGTATTTCGGATTTTCAAGGACTATTTAGAAACCGAATGCTCTAATACCAAGCTTGCCATGACCAAACCCTATGGCCTCGGTGCAACATGGTAATAAGAACAAAGAGTCCCCAAACAAGCCTCATAGCATACGCAAGCACATCATTAGTTGTGGAAGAATAAGCAAAGGTAAAGTAATTGAATCTAAGGAAAATGGGGCTTTGTACTCAAGCTATGAGGATAGAAAGGCAATAGAAACTTCCATCATATAATAACAAATAAAGACTAAGGGGAGGGTTAATAGGACTTAAGCTATAGGGAAGTAGGGGCTTAGGAAGATCATCACTTGCCATCAATTCCAACAACATCCACCAACATCATATAAGAGATAGGGACTAAGCAAAATCTCCATAGATACATAAGCTTTGTAAGAGTCAATCTAATCACATTATCCAACAACACATCTAAATTATATATGGTAAGGGGATAAGACATATCCTGAGTGTAACAACCCACATCTTACAATACTAGTACAATACAAATGAAACATGATATGGTTTGGTCATATTAGCGCCCATTTTTAAAAGTACTTGAATTTCATGTTATAGGGGGATATGTGCATCTAACGCTTAAGAGGGTCAAGTGTATACACGTTTTGTGTCAAATTGAAGAGATCACAACCTTAAATGAAGTGAGAGAATTGAGGTGCTTGTAGGAATTAAGAAGCTAGAAGGTGAGTCACCTACTTGCTTAGCTTAAATTGCTACCTAAACGGAGACGAGGCTCGACATCAAATTTGTTCAAGTCTGATTATGAAGAAACTCCGTGTTAAGGGTGTAACTTTAGAACATGCTTAAGCATCATAAATGGACTACATTTTCATCCCAAGAAGGATAAAAAGGTCCCAAGTACATCATAACCCACTTGACTATTTAGGGCCAAAACTAACTAAGTGAAAGAGGAAAAAATGGGCAGCCAAGTCCCAACCAATTTGAGCCCAATTAGGACCTGAAAGGGCCAAGATGATGCATCACCACCTTAATAATATAATACTTATACCACACAAGAAATTCGGCCAAGATTCCCTTTAAAAGGGCTTACATATAGAACCTTTAAGTCATTCTTAGACTTGAAAAAATTTCAGCTTTTACAAACCTTCTCTCTAAACTTTTGTAACCTAGCAAAGCAGCTACAAGGGGACTTATAGGGTTCTTGGAGAAGCCCTAAACATTGAAGGTAGTTGTAAGTAAGTTTAAATATGTGTTTAGTATGGTTTTCCTGCGAAAAATAAGAGACTGTGTTGATTAAGTATATGCTGAAAATTTTGGACAGCATGTGTCCTAAGGATTGTTGTGAATTTTCTTGTTGTTAAAGAGGTTTTTCTCTTCTTGTTTAGCTATATTGTTAAGTAATACTTATGTATTTAACAAATCTTGATTTATAGTAATGTAACCAAGCTGCTTCACCACTTTTATAGTCTACAAAAGTGAGTCCTTATATGATACCGTAATTGTGTTCTTAGTATGAACTTGTGGAATATTGGATGGAAGGCTATTGCCTCACATTCTTAACGACTAATTTTTAACTATTATGAGGCTAGTTAAAGACTGTTTTTATGTATAGATGTGTTGAGAACTGTTTGGTTGAAGTTGGTAAAGGTTTGGAATCTTCAACGTCGTAATGTATCAAAGGGACGTAATGTTATGACGCGTATTTGTATGTTACATAGAATTGTTGTATACTATGCTATGTGGACTTTTTATAAGGCTATTATAGCACTAACATAGGCTGCATATGATGTTTATATGATAATATGTATTAGAAAATACAATTACAGGTGGAATGGTTGAAAGAATACGCTCGGGTTCATAATTATCCGCTTGCTGCCCGTGTGTTATTTTTTATGTGATTGAGCTGCCAAGGTGTATATATTGGCCACTAATACTAGTTTTATGACCTACTATATTATAGATCAATATTTGGAGGAAGCGAAGATTATCTTGAGGTAATAGTGAGATCGTACAACGAGGTATGTAAGACTACTTGATTTCGTATTGTTTGGCATGAAACATAGATCCTTCCTTGACACATAAAGGTGCTTACAATCTCCGCCACAACTTTAAACTGCGTCTACTCTCTTATGCATATTCATATGCCCCCATACATAGTCACCTTTAAATCTGCATACATACATGGATACCAAGTTACGTGGGTTCTTTTTGACAAATAAAGTTCATGAGTTATTTCATCTCATACGCATTTCATTATTTATGTAACATACTTTTTTCATTGTCATATTGTATTGTATGATTATCTACATGTCACATATTAAGTCTACATTCTTATAGCTCTAATATTATTATCACCAAAACAATCATCTCAAAGGTAATCGAAAGATAAAGTATATTGTTTATTGATGGCTGGTAGCCCGAGGGGTGGAAGAATAACCTAGCCAAGAACGATCCTACCACGGGTGGTAGCCCGAGGGGTTAAGGAAGAAGCTAGCCAGAGATGATCCTGATATAATGTTACCACTGATTAGCTGGTCATTTATATTACATGTTCTGCACAGATTATACAGTAACAGTAAAGTAATAAAAAGAACATAAAGTACCTGATCCCACAGTAAAACTAAAGGTAGTTTCTTATCCTATGCTAGTGCATAGTTTCATTTGAGTTGATACTTCGTATATAGTATTTCCTGACTTATATATTCATTAAATTATCTCATATTGACATTCCTTATGGGGGACCTGCATTTCATGCTGCAGGTACAAGTGCTAGTAGATCTCCCCAGTAGGAGTACAGGATATCTAGCTGTTGTTACCAAGCTCCAGGTTGCTTAGGAGCTTTGTGCATCTAGAGTTTATATTTTTGTATTGTATAGTCAATCGAGGCAGGGCCTGTCTAGACCCTTATCTGATACTTTCCCTTATCTAGAGGCTCTGTAGACTATGTAAATTAAAGTATAGTCATGTCTTATACTTTAACCACCGTGGCCCCAATGGCCTAGTCATATGCATTTTCTTTTGGCTTGTTATCACTATTAATTTTCTTAAGGGCATGCAAAATATAGAAACACCTTATAATATGTATAGAAAGTGAATAGATACAAGTTGGTTCTCCCAGGCCTTACCGGTAAAGGGTGCTAGTCCGCCCTAATGGGACTTTGGGTGTGACAGAAATGTTATCTGAGCGGGTTATCTTAGCGAGTCTACAAAGCCTTGTCTATATAAAGTCTTATTTATCGATGTGTTGTGCACCACATTTATAAGTAGTAGGCTACATGGCATTTAGGAGTTGTACTTTCTTTTCATTCTTTAGATCATGCCATAAAGCCAAGTGTAATAGGTGCATTATGTCTAACTCCTAAATTATTTTGCACAGCAAGTATACTAGAAACTAGGCAAAACAAAGGTAAAGGGAAGGGAGTAGAAGTGGAAGCTGGTATACCCAGTCAGGTGAGATAACGAAATAAAGCTAAAGAGGAGTCTCTGTCACAGACATTTAGAACTCCTCCAGTTCCTGATGAACCCAGAAGTAGTGAAATTCCCCTAGAACCACCTATTGATACTGTCATACAGGTGAGACATACAGTCCAACTATTGACTCGTATAGTTGCTGGCCAATGTCAAAGGTAGGAAGGTACAATTATGGGTACAGGTGGTACACTAGGGCAGTTGGCACAAGGGTACATGATTTTCTTAATTTGGACCCTCCATCCTTCACTGGGTCAGATCCTAATGAAGATCCCCAAGACTTTATTAATCAGATTCAATGCACTTTAGATGTTATACATGTGAGTAGTACAAAAGCCATTAAATTGGTGATATATAGGTTGAAGGGTATGGCTATACTGTGATATGAAGCGTGGAAACAATCTAAGGGTATAGATGCACCCCTAACTACCTGGAAGGAGTTTAAAGAGGCATTTATTGACTATTACTTACCATTAGAGATTCGAGAGGCTCGTACAGATCAGTTCCTAAATCTCTACCAAGGGAATATGAGCGTGAAGGAGTATAGCTTAAATTGAATTCCCTAGAAAGGTACGCTCGTAATGTAGTTGCTACTGTGAAAGATAGAGTTAATCGATATATAGATAGGTTGGATATGTATCTGGACAGAGACTATAATATTGCTTACTTGAATAAAGACATGGATATAGAACGAGTGTTGGCTTTTGCATAGAAATTGGAGGATTAGAGGCAAAGAAGGACATAAGAGTTGGAAAGGGGGTAGGCCAAAAAAGCCAGGTCTACAAGATAGTTTACACAATGCCAAAGTGAGCTTAGGCCTTGGTTTTCTAATAGACCGCCTAGGCCATTATCCTCCTACTCTGCAGCCAGTGCTCTACCACAACTTCAAGGGTCTAGAAGTAATTCGTTTAGTCAATGAGGTGAAGGAAAAGGTACAACGATAATAGGATATTCAGCAGGTCAGCAAATGACCCCTAGGCAACCTCGTAAATGGTATGGAAGAAGTTATTTAAGTATATTTCGTGTTGGGACAGACTTTTGTTATTGGTGTGATGTGTCAGGGCATATGAAAAAAGATTGCCCCAGGAGGCGTATAGGTGATAAAGCACAATCTACTGGGTCAGCTGTTGCATCATCATCATTAGTTACTTTATTAGGTAGGGGTCAACAAGCACCCATGGGTTGTGGTAGAGGTGTTAGAGGGCCAGCTAGCGCTAGTGGAGTCTAGAATCGCACTTATGCTCTGGGGAGTCAGCAAAATTTAGAAGGTTCACCTGATGAGGTCAAAGGTACGTTATCCATCTTTTCACATAATGTATATACATTAATTGACCCTAGTTCTACACTATCATACATTACTCCACTAGTTGCTGGGAAGCTTAAGAGAACACCTAAATTATTGAACCAACCATTTGAAGCGTCCATACCAATCGGTGAATGTATTATGGCTAGAAGAATTTATTATGACTGTGTAGTAACTGTTCATGACCGTGACACATTAGCTGACCTTATTGAGCTAGAAATAGTGGAATT
>JAOTQJ010011907.1:0-55292 GCA_025642045.1 Solanum sejunctum
AAGTGGAGATTCAGTATAAGTGTTTGTCTCGGTGTCCTATCGGCACCATTCACGGCCCCTGGGTTGGGTCGTGACAATGAGTGATGAGATAATAGCATGGTCAATAGAGATTCATACTTAAAACAACACTATAAAATGGAATCCAAGTAAATCCAAGAGGAAATTAACATTTAAAGCAAACTTGAAATTACCTATACCTAAATTCATCACTTAAAGGAACATGCATATTCAAACCTTTATAATATCAATGCAATTCAATATGTTATGGCTTAAATCACTTTAAAAACATCAATTAAATGCAGCCCATATATCAATTAAATCAAATCAGTATTAATTTGAATAAATCCATTCAAAGTAAGCTTGAAATTCATAAATCATGAATCAATCCCACATACCTTAGATATCTAGAAGAGTTTGGAAGAAATTGATTTGAGAAGAAGACCCTTCCTTGATCTCCTAGTTGAATCTCCAATGGCATACTTGAGAGAAGTTCTTTGAAGAAAGACTTCGAATATTCTAAGTGTAATGAATGAATTTTAGTAGGAATGGAGTATAGGTCTTTTCAGTGGTTTACTATAGGTTAGAAAGTTAGAAACAACCCTTAGAAATCACAAAAATTATGAGAAAACGAGCATTGAAAAGTGCCCAAGTGGCCCATTAAAGGGCACCATGACCCATATATCAACATTCCATGAATTTTACAAGGTTCCGTGGTAAGGGTATTAAGAGACTTAGCAAAATTTTTAGACTAAAGACATTTCCACTAATGATTCATAGACCATTCAATGGTGCACTGATCATGCAATGATCCGTACAAATGACCCAAGTTTTGATAAAGTACTTTTATACTTAGAACCATATTTTTGGATCAGGGCTTCAAAGAATACCTCAACATGACTCATGGTAAGTACCAAGAGACCCCACCATGGCTCGTGCAAGAGCCCTTGGTGGCTGGCTTAGCCAAATTCTTGGCTTGAAGGCTGGGGCTTCTACTAAAGGCCCCTTCCATGGCCAGTGGTGAGGACCACGACTCATGGAAGGTTCCTTGGAGAGGCACCAAGCATAAAGTACTTTCTTAGGCCACACGAAGACATACACAAGCATCCCTCATGTGTCACACCTTTGAAAACATGATTTAATCATCGATAAAGCCTCATGAGATCTGGGTCGTTACAAATGGTAACCCTCACAATACCTAAGGCAATTCCATTTATGATTAATGATACTTCCCATAGGACATATAAAAAAATTACCTTAGGAATTGTGAAAGTTACCATTAACAAACTTAAACCAAGTGAGTTATATCACAGAGACCCATATTGCCTCTACACCAAAGGAAAGGGATAGACTACTTGACAAGGTAGACTCTATGATGCCTAAGTGAATCCACTCAGCTACATGAAAGATTGAGCCTCTACTACTAGTGACCCTTAAATGAATCAAGTCTCTAGAATGGGTGTGTAAGGCCTCGTAGATTAGAAAATTAAAGAAAGCAAAAGAAGTTATCAGTGAAAAAACTTTAGATCAAGGTACGAGCCTCATCCATGGCTCATGATTCAAACAATGAGTCAAAGACAAGGCTTGTGAAAGGGATCAATCAAGGTGGAAAATTTGTTAAGTATGGGGGTGGCCTACAAGGGATGTTAACAATCCAAAAAAGAAACTACAAACCATAAGGAGGGATTTGTAGATTGGGTTAAGGTTTGTCAAAAGTTTATTTCTGAATCTTGATCTATGAACAAATCGATTGAGTTGTTGTCTTGTTTATAAGCCCTAAAATTGACTCATAGATTGGGGTCCTGAGATTGGAAATTTTTGTAAATGTTGATAGAAACGATGAAAGGTGTCTACGATCCATACACCATTTTATGAGTCATAAAAAGGTAATTGTAGATTGAGGTTTAGAGACTATTTTACAAGTTCAAAATTGTAATCTGGATGAGACTCCTATCCATGACTCGTAATCCAATCTATGACCCATAAACGGTGGTTGTGTCTTTGGTTAGATAATTTTTAATAAAGGGTATTTTCAACCTTTTCCATATCATAAACCTAATACTACATCATTTTGAGTTGTTTTCCTCCCATATCGACTCTAAAGCACCCTAGATACTTTCATTCTCTCCCTCCCTAAATTCTCTCAAAATTCTAAGTCAATAAAGTTCACTAAAAGTGAGTAAAAAGTTAGGGTTTCATGAAGTTCTCCTCCAAACCTCATGTTTCATTAGACTTCTTAATCTGGTATGTGAGTTTGATTTGTGGAATCTTTTTATCCATAAAGCCCAACCATCAATTTTACCTTTTCCTTAAGTTATGGTAATATGATGTACTTTTCATTATATAAATATGTTAATGAAACACTATCCACTATTATGATAGTTGATGATCTAAGGAGATGAATTTCATGATTTACTTATATAGGGTTTTGAATAGCAAAGTGGTCTGCTCAAGAATGGTTTGGATTTGATATGTTTTATCATATTGTTGTATAATATTCTTGCATTACATGTTTTTTAAGTCTACTTGAATAAGCCCATTAAGTCATAAGTTTAGTTACTAATTGAAGTATGATGTTAATGATAAGGGCCTTCAAGTATGTTATGAATGTTTATGAATGATATGAAAGTCATAAGTATTTTATGAAGCCTTTGAGTGATATTATTAATATAGTTAAAGGACAATACTCACCAATGATATACCCCCATGTGAAAAAATAATTCTCACTTAAGAGGATTCATAAGTTAATGAGCTACTCTCATGTTGTTAAAGTTTTGTTTTAAAGTTTATAAATGATTATATATTTTGACTATGTTATAACTGTTCCGTGGAACTTGACTACACCAAATGGGGGGTGAACCTTTGTAGCAACCTCTTGTCTCATTAACTACGTGCCACCATAGGAACCCTTGTATGCTAATACTAATGGATCCACAATAGCAAAGTTAAAGTTAAGATATGCGTGCATAAGTTGACGAACTTCTACTCGACAAGTAGGCTTCTCGTTCCAATTTAGGGGGTTATGTTGGATTTCATGTAGTAGCATGCATGGCAATAAATGCAGGTTATTGTCACGACCTAAGCCTAGAGTCTAGTGGTAACATGACCAATGAGACACTGGTAGGCATCTCATCTAAGCTATCTTAACATATTATGAATTCATAAGAACAAACTCATACATTTTACAAATATAAATTAGATAGGATCTATGGGACATCATCTAAGTAAAAAGGAAGTATCTTAAAACATACATTAAAGTTCATAAAATACCATCTATAACATAAGCCAATGGGAACTCATAAACGGTCTATTTCCCTCAAATTAAAAAGATTCTAAGTTTAAACATAGAATGCAGAAGCCTCTAATTTTAAAAGCTAAAAATATACATCATGTCCCAAAAGTACATAGCATGAAAGGATATAGGGGGAGATTCAATTTATGGGCTCACAACAACAAAACTAGCCTTGAAGTGTCAGTAGAACTAGCCAGGAGCGAAGGGAGGAGGAGTGTTGGTCACTAGAGAGTGATGTCATGTAGGCAAATATTCTTTAGTTTTTTTTGAATGCACTAAGTATGCGAGAGGCAATGCAAGTATGAAACAATAATGCCATTATTCATAAGTTAAAGACTTTAATGCATTGAATTGTATCGGCAACATTTATTTAAGCTTAAGTATGCACAAGGAATAATATTCAACATGAGTAAAAGAAGTGTATGATTGAAACACATGGGGTAGAATGAAGACATTAATATCACACTTTTGTAGGAATAGACCATAATTGATATATGAGACTATGTATTCTACTATATAGAATCTAACATAACCCCCTATGTTAGCAATGGGAGACCACTTGTCAGGTGTAACACCTCCACACAATATGCATCCTTAAATAACATAAATGACCTACGTGAATCTACTATCCAAGCCTACAAGGGCTCCTATGACGACACATAGTTAATAGGGCAACGGGTTGCTTCTAGGGTTCCCTTATGGAACTACACCTCATTGCTTCATTCAGTGCTAAGTCATCTAACAAAATATTTTAAAGTTTATGCTTAATCAAATAATGACTCTTAGCATCATAAGTAGCAATCTCAAAGAGTTTGTTGAAACATAAAAGAGCCACCAAGTGAGATTTTCTTTCACTTTAGGGACCATAATGAATATTATCTAGGCATTATTGACTTGATTATATCTTTGAGAATATCAACCTAAAACCTTTCTTTAATCCCCCATTCATTATCATATATCATACAAGGATCGACTTTAAACTTAGTGAGCTTAATCATAGGTTGGAAAATTCATAAATCATGAGAGTCATGCGTGAATATGAAAAAATTATACTTATTTGAAACATGCATTAACCACCCATGCTTCATTATTTAAACGCTATTCATTAGGGGCGTTACCATTAACCAAATATTTATGGAAATACATACAAAAACATTACATGGTACCATTAAAGACTAAAATCTATCATCATTAGCATGCATGGTAATAATCGAGGAACTTAAAGAAAAGGTAAAAAATTTTAGTGAAGTACTTTGTCAGTGAAAGGAGACTCATAAATCAACTAACATACCTTAGGTGAAGACTAAGAAGATGGAACTTGTTGTTATGGAGAAGAACCCTTGATACCCTAGCCCTCTTTGCCTTGTTCGTAGAGAGAGTGATTTCCTTAGGATTATAAGAAAGTGGAAGAGTGAAAAAGAATAGGAACCTTAGGGATTTAAGGTCTGTTTAGGGGCCTAAAGGGTCGTAAAAGTGACATAGTTTAAAAATGAACTTACGAATAGGACAATAATACCCTGCATTAAAATTGCCAAATATGAACGAGGAGAGACAATTATGGGTCGTGGATTGAAAAATGAGTCATGGTTCATGTCATCTTGCTCTCCTTTTCAAATCTTAAGACACTTGTTACCAGTCCACTAAACCACGAAACCATATCCACATGTCATACTTTGATCCATGAGTAATGGATGGCCTCATGAAATCCTTCCACATTTAGTAAAATTCCCACTTCTCTAGATCCCATTTAAGAGGCTACCCACAGGCCGTATAAGGGGATATGAGTTGTCCTGTTGGTCATAGGTTACCGTTTAGAAACTTCAAATTTATTCATGGTTGAATATCACACCTATGACTTGATCTAAAGTTCATATTTCCTTGCTTGGGCGATATATGGTCTTCGTGGATCATTTTGCACTTACAAAATTTTCAACTTTGTAAGGCTCCCATTCACGAGACTGGTGTACGACTCATGGTTTGAACCATATGCTCTGAACTTAACTTGTGAAATGAGTCCTGAACATTTCCAATTCAACTTTTTTTTTACACTTTCTAGTATCCTAATTTAAGGCTCCATACAATATCTCCCCCTTCAGAATATTCATCCCTGAATGTACTTAAACATAGCTTCTAAAGAGTTGAATATCAACTAACAACACAACATGCATGGAAGAATGCAATCTAAATATTCTTTCATGAGATTTTCAAAAATCTATACTTAAAAATATGTCTCAAAATAGTCCATAAATGTGAAAATAATTGTATTCATCATGAAAGACTTAAATATAAGAAATTAGAGGTTTAGGGGAAAAATAACATAATACGTTGGGCTTGAGTAAAGTGTTAGAGATATGAGTAATGCCTCATTATGTTCACTCTACTTCCCATGTCACACCCTCAAACTTTAGATTCCTCCAAAGTACTTTAATGAATGCAACTTCCTTATTTCTTAGCCTTTTCACTTGTCGTTCGAAGATTTCCACTAGTAAATCTTCGTAAATAAAATTCTCTTCAATATTCACATCTTCCAAGGGGAATATAAAGATTGCATCACCTATGAACTTTCTTGAAATTCATTCATGAATGACCGGATGAATCAAATTCATTTTTCATAGGTAACTCTAACTCATATGCCACATTGCCCACTTTTCTCACCACTTTGTAAGGCTATATATACCTAGCGCTTAATTTCCTCTTTTTGCCTAACCAATCATACCTTTCATGGGAGACACTATGAAATAGACCCAATCACCAATCTTGAACTTTATGTTACTCCTCCTGGCATCAGAATAGGACTTTTGTCAACTTTGGGCCATTTTTAACTTTCTCTTATGATCCTCACCTTTTCCATTGCATCCACGATCAAGTTTGGTCCTAGAAAGTACATCTCACCAACTTCAAACTACCCAATAGGAGATCTACACCACCTACTATACAATGTCTCAACTAGTGACATCTTGATGTTTGAATGAAAGATGTTGTAGGCAAACTTGATTAGAGGAAAATGCTCATCCCAGCTTCCTTTGAATCTAACATACAAGATCTCAACATATCTTCCAATGTTTGAATTGTTCTCTCGACTTGCCCATTGGTTTGGAGATGGAAGGAGATACTCAATTTCACCTTAGTACCAAGAACCTCCCAGAAATATTTCAAAAAATAAGAGGTTAATTGGGAACCACAATCCTATATGATGTATAATGGGATCTCACGCAACCTTAATGATTCCCTGATATACTATTGAGCATAGTATTCAAAAATAAATGTGGTTCTGACTGGTAAGAAGTGGCCAATTTTGTCATAGATCCAATATAACTTAATGGAATCAAAAAACATTTTGCTAATTGGGAACCCTACTACAAAGTCCATATTTACTTCTTCCTCTTCTAAGTAGGAATATTAGTATCTTGAGCTAGGTCACCCAGCCTTTGATGCTCAACCTTGACTTGTTTGCAATTGTAATACTTTGACACAAACTTGGCAATGGACCTCTTCATCCCGTTCAACTAATAGACATCCCTTAAATCTGTATACAATTTTGTAGAACTGGGATGAATGGAATAAGAAAAGTCATGAGCTACGTGCAATATAAATTTCTTAAACTCACTATCATTTTGCACATACTATCTCCCTTGATATCAAAGTACATCATCTCCCCTTGTTAGAAAGCTTCTATCTTTCCTTTCTTCACTAAGGCTTTCAATTCAACAAAGGTGGGATCAAGGTCTTTCTTAGATTTAACATCCTTAATTAAAGAAGATTTGGACCTAGTAGCACTTCACACAACCACTATCAGATTCCTTCAACTTTATTCCCGATATAGCCAACTTATGGACTTTTTTAGATAACTCCTTTTTTCCATCATCTTCTAGGTGAGACACACTACCTATGAAAACTCTACTAAGAGCGTTTGCAACCACATTGGCTTTGCCTGGGTGGTACTTCATACTTATATCATAGTCCTTGAGAAGCTCTAACCACCTCTATTGCCTTGAGTTGAGATCTCTTTGGGTGAACACATGTTGAAGTCTCTTATGATTGATGAATATAACTACATAAAGCCATACAACTAAAGATACTAAATATGCAATGTGAAGCACCATGGACGCAAGTTCAAGATCATGAGTTGGATAGTGCTTCTCATGCACCTTCAGTTGCCTTAAGGCATAGACAATTACCTTACCATGTTGCATTAACACACAACCCAACCCAATGCTTGAAGCATCAAAATAGACAACAAACCTATCATTTCCATCCAGCAAGATCAAGATTAGAGCTGAAGTTAATTGATCTTTCATGTCACAACCCAAGCCTAGGGCCTGGATGTGACCATCGAATAGGGAACCCAAAAGGACCTCAATCAAGCTTCTTAACCTATCATCACACATCCTAGGTTGCGAAAGTAATTAAACAATAATAAAAGAATATAAATAAGGGCATAGGGACTAAAGAAAGTCCTTTGTTTCATAAAACATCAAAAGAGTAAAAGAGAGTCAAGCTTATTGCATCATTAAATAAGTTGTCCAACAACATCTCTAAATATAAAACTTAGTAGGAGCCAAGACAAGCAACCCGGATCACCCTCATAGTCTAAACATACAATAAAGGAAATAAAGCCTTTTTATACAGAGCATAAGATCAAAGACATTCTCCCCAAAATTGAGGACTCACCAACTTGCTTTGTAGATATTATACTAGCCACAAGGTGGATGAAAATGATAGTGAAGAGCTCTGATTCCTACATGGCAATATCATGTACGCATAGAGTGTGCATTAGTATTTTTGAATGTACTAAATATGTATTATGCAATACAATAAGAGACATGCAACATAATCAAAATGTGTTATTAGGCAATAAATAAGCATATAGCAATATGGCAAGCATGAGTGATGCTTGAAGTAAAACATGCATATCTAAAACTAATCTGATGGTTACGCTCCAATAAGAAAGTGGTCACTATCAGTAATAAACCTAACCAAGGTTAGGTTCAGATCCATAGGGAATATAATGTTTGACTATGATAATTCACCTCTAGTCATTTCTAATATCTATAACTACAATCCCTAGACGTGGAGGGGTTGTAATTCAAAAACAAAGATAAAATAAACACTAATTAAAAAGTTCACTCAGATTTAGGAAAAATTTGGGAATTATGTTCCCCATGGTTAGTTGACTCAAATGCCCTAGATAACATAACTGCAGTTGGTGAATCACATGTAGGATGATAACTTAAGTACTTCTAGTCCTCTTGAGAAGGTGAATGTCGAATTTCACCATGGCTCTTGGTCGGCTATCATAGTGTGCCAACTAACCATTGCTTATTATCCCAGTCAACCTCCCCTTGGTCATGTTTGCTCGATTTGATGGGAACACATCAATTGAATATTATCATCTTTTTCCCTTTTTCTATTTGTCACTACCATGCCCAGAATTGTGATAGTAGGCAGGATTTGGTGTTGGCCACCATCAAACAATGTTAATAACGAAGGAAAATAGATAATACATGCAAAACTCCAATCATAGAAATGCACAATACCTAGGTTATTTCACGTCAACTACCCATGGTTCCCACAACCCTAAGTTGTTGGTGCTTAGGTATTCATGGCTAAGATAAAACACACAAAAATGCAAGTAAAAGGCATAGTTGATAATTTTACCAACTCCAATAAAAGTAAAGGCACCCAAATTGCAAACCTGCAAGCTTGATTAATGCCAAAGTCTGTAGTACAAGATTTAAGATTCCCCAAAAATGGTTTTTCAAGGAGAAAATACTAATCTAAGATTGGAACCATAAAAATATTCTTGGGAGAATATTTTAGAGCTCAAGAACAAGACTAAAAAATTTTACAAGTGTCAACTCTCTTAAAATGTAACCCTACTTAAACTATTTATAGTGTACAAGTTATAACCCTAAAAATAATGCAGATAGGACAGCTAGTGCCTGGGACATCTCACAGATATGACTCGTAGGGTGGCCTATGAGTCATAGTTGGGGTCTCATATCAGGGTCTTGGCATTTTAGGCCTTGCTGGTAGGACAAGTCATTTCTTGGACTATAACTCATATACTAGTCTCACAGCCTTGGTCTTCAGCTTCTTGGTCCAATATTTTGGCTTTCTTATTATTGCTACGATACAACGTATACGAGTCATTGTATGACATACAACTCATAGGTTGACCTCATAGGAGTGACCCTAACTTAGCAGATTTTTGAACTTTTAGTCTTTGTTTCCTATTATGACACATTTTACAACTTATAGCTTGGGCTATGACTCATAGGATGACTCGTATAGCCTATGCTTCAGCAAAATCTGCTACTTTTCTTGAAAATCATGCCAACCTAACTTTTCTATAATATAAACACAAAAACACATAAAAAAATATTAAAAGTCACTTTAAGAACTCACAAAATACCTTGTTTTAGGCATCAAATATGATGTATTTTGATAGCATAACACCCTCAACTTAGAATTGTTGCTTGTCCTCAAGCGACGACTTAATATACATAGAGAAATACATAACAACTATACTACTAGCATATAGATCACTTCTAAGGTTTAGGTAATCCTATCCTTTTGAAAATAGTATTTTAAGGCTATTTAGAAAAACAAGGGCAAAATGAGATACCTCATAATTCAACTATGATAACATAAGGGGCATCAACAATCCACAATAACTGGTGTAGTCATATGCTAATAAAGTAGTGCAAATGCCCTCACTAAAATGAAGTCCCATACACTCACTCAAAAACATTCAGGATTAGGGACTAAGGAAATATTCTCACTCTCACAATTGAAATCCATGCACAATGACTAGCACCATAAGCTTACCCCTATACTAATCTTGCGGCTTGGTGACAAAGTGGATTTGGATCACTTTAGGACTTAAGAGCTTGTAACATATGTTCAGGGTGCTTTGGAATGACATTTTAGGCATTTAGTGGCTAAAAGATATCCTTGACCATGCTTACCGACACTTTTACCTTCACTACCCATCCAATTTCACTAATTCTTCCCTTATTCTCCCATTTCAAGCTTTTTTTGGGGCTTTTCTTTCACTTTTTTAGCTCTGCCTCAATTTTAACTCATTTTTACACATCTTATCAAATCAAGGCACTATTTCATTTCCTTTTTTTAACCTGGCTCATGATTAATTATTTTCTTCCTTTTCACCCTAACTAACCACCTTATTTTGTTACTTTACTACAATAAGGGCCACAATGACACGACATGGGGTCAAGTGGTGGACAGATAAACTCAGACAATATGCCCCTCTTATAGTGCAAGAGTTCTATACAACTTATGCAGTCACCATTCTTCATGATCTTGCTAAGGGAAAGAAACCTCTCACATAGCTAAGATTGAGAGAAGTACTAGTGAAAGGGCAGCGGGTCGATATTTCAGAGAAGATGATCCACCATGTACTTTTTGGACTTGAGTACCAAGCTCTAAGATTAGCAGCTGAGTGATCCACCATGTACTTTTTGGTCTCGTGTATCGAGATCTGAGATTGGCAGCTGAGTTGGATTACAAATTTAGGCACACTAATGTATTAATTTTAAACAATTTGGTATAGAGTGCACAATTGTTGAGATGGGTAGCCATTCATATTGTTGAGCGTGGTCTAGTGTCCACCTAGGTAGTCATACATACAAAGTCTATTATGAAGTCTTCACTCTCTTTCCATGCAAAGTTTGGGTGGTACTAGTTAGATCTCACATTTGACCAACACTAGCAAATAATGGTCGCTAAAATCTTGGTGGGCTATGATATTTATTGGGCCTGACTCATAGTAGAGCAGATTCATGAGTCGGCGCTCAAGAGGGCCACTTGTATGCCATTTTTGATCTTGATCTACAGACTGTATATTGCATCTAAGATGTAGATATTACATTATTATGATCAAATAACATCAGCCCTACACACTCTAGATCCTAGACTAATAATGGTTGATAAGAATGATGTGGCACATCAGAGGTCACAACCTCCTCCTACACCTAAGATGTTTGCCCCAGAGCAACCACAGGAGGGTTTGACAACTGCCCTTACTAATACTCTATCTACTGCTACTGATGAGAGACCCCAGTAGCCTAAGGCAGTCGCTATTGAGATGGGTCCTACTATATATACTCCTGCACTAGAGGCTACTACATCACAGACTCTTATACTGAACATGGTTTATGTGTCTGTGGTTTCTTTTCAAGCTATGGCACAACATTTATCACAGAATGAGGCTTAGTTATCTCGGCTCATTCTATAGCTCAGGCCATGGGCCTTGCAGACTGTTGCAAACTCAGAGGAGCGATGCATGACATTCACCATATCTACTGTTCAGGAACATATTTCTATAGTGGATTCCCTCATTGATGCCTTTGAGGACCGAGTGCAGAAGAGGTTAGTTGAGGCCCGACCATCAGATCTATCATTCATAAAAAAGAAGATTGCAAAACTTAGGGTTGAGGTGTCTTCCTTACTAGAGACGCCAGATATAGTTCCAAAGAATACACCCTCAGAGCCACTATTTGATCTATTTGCGAAGGAGGATATCACACAGCCTTCTCGTGGGGAGGGACCTCTTATGGAGGATGATGAGACAAAGACAAAACATGTGCATCCAAAGATCTCCAAGGTTGATAATGAGGAAGCAAAGGATAGGTTAGGCTTGAGGATATCGAGGTGAGAAGAGGATATTAGCCTATCTGCTTCGGCTGCTACATAGACTACCCTATAAGAGGGAGGTGATCAGATATAACTCGATACTGGTGCTTAGGCACCAAGATATATTTGTTTTGACCCCTTGTATTTACTTTAATTTTGATATTGTACATTAGGGATAATGCACAGTTTTTTCGATGGGATGCGGGCAGTTATGGACGTAGGTGAAGTCTTAGTAACTTATGGTCCATAACTACCTCAAATTTTTATCTTAAGGGTTTCCTGCAAGTGTTCTTTTTCCTCGCGGACATTTAAATTTTATTGAACTGGCATATTTAGGATGTTTTAGATAATATTTGTAGCATATAGTACTTGAACTTATGGCATATACCATGTTTTGATGATTATTTTGAAATATTTTGAAAATTGGTACCTACCCAAATTTTTTATTAGTAGTTAAATTGCAACTATGCATATTTAGGTATTTGGAAATATTTGTCTTTATGAGTGAGGGTAATTGAGATATAAAGCATGATCTGTGAGTGTCTTGTTGATAATGTATGTAATGCCATGTGTGAGTAAGCTTATTTTGCTAGATTCATGCATATAATGTGCTAATTTAGAACCTATCTTGTTATTCTAAGTTGGATTGTAGAATAAATGGATTAGAAGGTGATCCTAGGCCTTTGTTCTTTAAATTATTCCACTTTAGCCTTAAATAACTAAGTGTTATACCTTATTCCAAAAATTTGAGCCTTGCATGTACCACTTCTTTCTGAAGTACCTAATTAGCTAAGCCTTGTGTAGTGATGAACCTTGCGATTGGCCCGGGTCTATCCTTTAGTATTGTGAACCTTCACTGAGGCAAAATGCTTAAGTTGAGGGTGGCTACCAAAACTTGCCATAGTCTGGGGAATAGATGTTGTGTACTTCAATATATTCTAAAAGCATAAGTTAAGGGTGCCCGGTGTAGAGGTGAAATCACAAAAATAAGATGGTCAGTTGGAAATGAGTAGAAACTGAAGAAAATCATGTATCATAAAAAAGAAAAAGAAAAAGACATCATAGATTGAGATTAAAAGCAAAATGATATGTGAAAATAAGGCAAAATCTGAAAATGAGAAGAAAATACATGGAAAAGCTTGAGTATGTCGAAAAAGGGAGAATAAGGTGAAATGATTGATTTTGTAAGGTGAAAATGGTGAATAACGGGGTTCAAGGTTGGTATTTAGTCACTAAGTTTCCAAAAGTGCCCTACCAAAGCCCATAAGCCTACACTACAAGCCCAAAAATTCATAGTGTGATCCTAGCTCAGCTAGTTAAAATCTGAGTCATGAGCATAGGGACAAGCCTATGGTATTAGTCAATGTACATGAATATCGTTGTGACTATAAGTATGTTTGCATAATCTCGATGTTAATCTTAAAATCATCTCTAAGTGTGTTGCTTGAGACTGCTTTATGTGAGGCCATCTACATTGCATTGTTAGCATTTGACTTGTTCAGTAATTGTGGATTATGCATATTCTCTTGCTTGTTATAGTTGTGTTGTCAGTTGCATGTTTATATCCTAGTTTGCCAAAATAGCTATCTGATCTTGTTTAGAAAAATTGGTGTGGGTACCTGAGTATGAATTATATAAGAAATATGCCATTATGTTCTATTCTATATGTTGCTGTATTATCTAGATAAATTGAGTCGCCGCTTCATGACAAGCAACAATTTTAAGTTGAGGGTGTTGATTTGCTGTCAAAATAAAACTTGAGATTTTGTTTGTTCTCAATGCAACAATTAACGGTTTTATGTGTTTTTGTGTTTGTTTTTACAAGAAAAGCAGGTTCGAACAATTTTGGGAAAAGTTGTAGGTTTTGCTTGTTTTTTAAGACATACAAGACCCTCTACAAGTCATATCTCAGTATATGAGTCGTATAGGTGGCATCATTGAGATTCTTAATGTTGTAGAAAAAACTAAAGTTCAACCACATGAAACTCTATTATGAGTCGTATATCATTCTATGATCCATATTGGAAGGTTTCATAGAAATTTCTAGTATTCTTCAGTATTGGACTAGGTGTTCCAGATATGTGCTATGAGAGAAAAATACGAGTCGTAGATCAAACTATGACTCTTGAAGATTTTTGTAGCACTGAATTCCATGATTAAGAGCTGAACATGAAATCTCGATCATGACTCAAGACCCTAGCTACGAGTCATAACTGCAAGTCGTAGGAGTGCACCGATTAGTTTTTCTAATTATTTTAGGGACTTGTCTATAAATATTATAAAACGTAAATATTAGTTCATTAAGAAAATTTTTCATAGTGTTTCATAGATTACAACAGATGATAGAGTAGGGAGAAAGAAATTAGAGCATTTGAGTGTTTTAGTTTTGGAACTAAATTTTGGAGAAGAGATTCACTTGGGGATTCAAGTCATCTTTCAATCTTGTGGTTCTCAATAAAAATTGGGTTTTTTTGTTCTTCAATCTTTTTGGGTAAGTTATTAACCATGTCTTCTCTATTCATAGTTTCTTTATTTGCCCAAAATATGAGTAGCTAACACTACAACTTGGAGTTGTGGGAACCATGATAATCTAATTTAGAAAACCCGGATTATTTGCAATTTGTAGAATAGGTATTTGTATATACTAATCAAATATCTTCATTTTGAATATTTTCTAGTGGTGGCCAACATTATAACTCACCTAGTGTTACCTTCCTGATCCAGGTGGTAATAAATAGGAAAAGAGATAGGTTAACATGATTTGATGATGTGTTCTCATCTAATCAACCGAATTAGACCAATGGGAGGTTAACTGGAAATTTGCTTAATGGTTAATTTAGCACATTAAGGAGATGGGCCAAGTCCCATATTGAAACTCGACCTTCACAATTGACCAAAGGGTTGGAAGAATTTAAATTACCATCCTGCATGCAATATTCTAGTTGAGAATTGTGGTATCCAAGGATGTCGAGTTGGTGAATCCTGGGGAACACAACATCCAAGTTGCTCTCTATTACTGATTGTCTTTCATTTTACTTAATTTAGTTTAATTTCTTAATAATCATTACAAACCCCCCTTTTTGGAAATTGAGTTAGTTAATATTTGAATTATTTATTAATGAACCAACTTGTAAAGTCCCGTATTCCCTGTAGAATTCGACCCTAACCTTTGTTAGGTTAATTACTTTGACGATTACTTTGACTTCAAAAGAGAGGTGTATCTAGATAATGTTTTGCAACGTAATGTGAGCATGAGCTTATTTTCCTAAATTCATGCATTTTTGTGCTAATTGAAAACTTGTCGTGGTACTCTAAGTTAGATTGTACATTAAATGGATTAGGAAGGGATCTTAGGCCTTTGTTATTTAAATTAGTCCATTTAGCCTAAAATAACCAACCAAATGATGTTTTATCCCTTGTTCCAAATATTTGAGCCTTACATGAACTAATTATTTTCTAAAACACTTAATTAGCCTAACCATGTCTAGTAATAAACCTTGAAATTGGCCCTAATCTGTCCTTGAGCATTGCGAACCTTGTGTAATAACCCATAAAATTACTGAAATGCACCAAAAACATATTGTGCGCATAACACATCTTCAAAATCTCCGATTTGAAATCTAATAATGGATTTGCAATCAGTGCAAAAATTAAGTTGGAAAATGGTATCAACTTGATTTAAGAGCAACCGGATCGAAAAATAATTTTTACTAATTAATGCAAAAATATTATCGATCCACACCCCTGGCATGACACTAAGGTGCATAAGGGGCGCGAGGACACACTTATGTTTTTTTCTGAAATTTCTACGAATTGAAAATTTCAGAAAATTTATGAAATACACTAGTTCGCGGCCCTAGTGTATCGCAGACTAGTGTGCAAATTTTGAAAGTTTTTCTTTTAAAATCGAGAAGGGAATTTTGGGTATTTCTAACCTATTTTAACACCAAAAATGTATTTTAGGCCTTAACTTGTACGAATAGGTTCCAAAAAAATGCTTTATTTTTCTAAGTCTACAAACAGGAGTTCTGAGAGATGAAGAAGGAAGAGTTGAGGGTTTCAAAGTTTGGGTCCAAGTTCTTGTTGAAGATTAGTACAATCTTCATCTCAAGTATGAAAAGGCTACCCAAAACATGGGATTGTTCTCCCATGTGTCCCCATGATTGAGTTAGGTTGATTAGTTGAAAGTGATGAGTCTTACTAGTGATTTCCTAAATGTAATTTTGGAGAACTATCTTAAATTTTTACATATTCTCTTTTGAGGATCATCACACTTTTAAATAACTATTTACATGTATTACTGTATGATGATGTAATTACCCTACATGAATTCCTTGTTAAAGACTTCAAGAATGAACTTAAGGGTAATGTATAGGGCCTTGACTGTCTGAATGTATTGATTGCTTTGGTCTGAGTCCTGAGAGGAGTATATTGAGGGCTGAAGTTGATGAAACTAGTGTCCTTAGAGTTCAAATGAGATTTGAGATGGAGTTCAAAAAAACAATTCTATTCCGTGAGTTCATAGAAGGTCAGATGAAATGGGTTCCTTGTTTGATCGAGGTTGGTTGTATAACCATCCTGATGTTGATAGGCTTATGAGCATGTCAAGTTCTAGGAGGAGTATTAGCACCAAAATGTGTAAGAGTGAGTCCCTCTCACACTCATTAACTACGTGCCCAACATAGTAGAGAATTGGACTGTCAACGTGGATGTTTCCTTTGTCCTATAGAGGACTTGATAAACTTCTTTTGGGATCCCCAATAGGCTTGATCTCTACATCGGCAAGGTATTCGACAGATGTGGCAATGACATCTCTTCGTGGTATCATCACTGGCTCATAGGTGATGATTGTTAGTTATAGAACCTCCCAAATAGGTTTCATGTTGATTGTACTATGAGGTTGATGTGATAGTATGATGTCTTGATGGATGGTGATATGATAGAGTCCTATTGCTTACTCTATGTTCAGGTTGAGTGATTGATGTGCTGATCTAGTTTTTGGTTGTGTAGTCTATATTGTTTATGTTATTCCATTTTTACATATAGTACATTCCACATACTAACACCTTATTGGCACTGCATCATTTTATGATGCAGATTCTGTAGACAGATGACTCTAGCAGGCAAATCGTGGAGGATTAGAGTTCCATTATTCCAAACTTGGTGAGTCCTCCCCTGCTTTCGAAGGAAACATTTATTCTTTCTGTCTATTGAGTTATTCCTTTTGATAGTGGTAACTATGGCTTGTTATGGCACCTTCCTAGACCTTAGTTATACAGGCTTCATAGGTATAGACAACTAGTAGTTGATGTTGAAATCTTTTCCTATTTCTTATTTATATTAAGATTTCTCTTTTCATTCTTATTCTTTATGATATACAGAATGATGGATCTTATGATAGTATGCAGCCCACTGATAACCCTTTAATTCTTGCATACATTCTACTAAATTAGTGATTGGACTAGCGTTATTGGACTAGGTAGTTCGATTGGGGGCTGGCAATAGTCTTCGAGTGCCAATTACGCCTATGGTACCCTCATAGGCATTATAAACTTGGTATTAGAGCCTAGAGTTCGAGTGTCCTAGGAAATATATGAAGCTGTGTCTAGTAGAGTCTTGTTTATGGGTATGATGTGCAACACATTTCATAAGCAGGAGGCTATAGGACATTAAGAAGTGTTACCTTTCTTCTATGATCTGAGTTTGTGCAATAGAGTTTAACTTTATGGAAATCTTATTTTAACTCATGTGTTATACATTTATAGAAAATGGCATCAAAAAATAGCCACTTAGAGAGATATCGCAGCCCCAACTGCTGAGAACACCCAACCAAAGGTCCTATTTCAGATAAAGACAAGGAGATGGGGACGCCCTACTAAGATTGCTGAGGTCCTATAAGCGCTCCCTGCTCAACCCCAACAAGCTCCCAGCATAGAGGCATAGTTTAGGGGAGCCATCACTATGCTTACTCAGCTGGTATCCTCTTAGTGTAATAATTAAGGTCCTCAAGCTTATAGTTCTAGCTCACAGGACTCCTCAGCTGCAACCGATTAAGAGATTTCTTGAGGATGAACTCGCCAGTATATATGGGGTCTAAGGTTTAGGAGGACCCGCAAAATTTTACGAATGAAACTTACAATGTCCTGAAAGCTATGTATGCTACTTAGATTGAGGGAGTTGATCTTGCCTCCTACCAGTTGAAGGATACTGCAAATGTGTGGGATAATATTTGGGAGGATAGTAGAGGTGAGGATGTAGAACGTATAGAGTGGGAAGTGTTTAAAGGCACTTTCCTTGACCACTTCTTTCCTCAAGAGTTGAGGGAGGCAAAGGTGGATGAACTTGTGAACCTAAATCAAGGAGAGATGACTAGTAAGGAGTACAATCTTAAGTTTATTAAGCTATCTAGGTATGCTCTGAAGATGATACAAGACATGAGGGCAAGAATGAGGAACTTTGTAATCGACTTTGGAAGATATATGGAGAAAAAATATAAGGCAGACTTGTTAATTCCCGGCATGGACATCTCCACAATATTGTGTATGCCCAACAAACAAAGAAGGACAATAAAAGAGATAGAGAGGAGCAGATGAATAGAAAGGTAAAATCACCAGGACATGAGCCTAGACAGCATAGGAAGAACAAAGGTGACAACTCCTACTTCCAGAAAAGATCCTCTCATTATACACCCTCTGTGGCAAGTGCGGCAGTCTAGCCAAATAGGTATGATCAAAAGTCTAAAGGTTATCAGAATTTCATGGCTTAGGGTGCACAACCTCAGGATAGTGTGGGCCAAGGTGCGAGGGGAAAGCCATCCTATGACAAGTGTGGTAAGCTTCATCTTGGTGAGTGTCGGGTGGGTAAGGATGTGTGCTTTTCATATGGACAGACTGGTCACTTTCAGTTTGAGTGCCCAAAGAGGAAGAAAGGTGTGGGGAGCAGTAGACCTAATCCTCTGCAACACCCCCAGTGGGCAACCAACAGAGCGGTACTACTACAGGTGTAGGAGGTAGGACAAACCATTTGTATGTTATGAGAAATCATTAGGATTAAAAGGCTGCACCCGATTTTTTTATGCGTATGATTTGAGTCTTTATCTTTGATTGTTATGAATTACTTAACCTAGGTGCCACCTGGTATTTTGTAACTCCTTATGTGGCTAGTAAGTTTGGGATTCTCCCAGAGTGAACCTTTTGTTGTTTCTATTCCTACTGGTGGGTCTATATTAGTTGAGAGGGCTTACCAGGATTGGATAGTGTCTATTTATCATAGGGAAACCTTAGCTATCTTGCTAGAATTGGGGATGGTTGACTTTGTTGTGATACTTTCCATGGATTGTCTTTACACCTATTATGCTTCTGTTGATTGTAGAACCTAAATTATTAAGTTTTAATACTAATGAACCTATTCTGGAGTGAAAAATAAGTTTTATTGTACATAAGTGCAAGTTTATCTCATATCTTAGAGCCTAAAAGTTGATCTCCATGGGTTATATTTACCATCTTGTGTCAGTCAAGTCTAATGATGTTGAACCTTCTACTCTTGAGTCAGTCCCAATTGTGAATAAGTTCCCTGAGGTGTTTCTTGATGATCTAATTATAGTGTCTCCTGATAGGTAGATTGACTTTGGGAATGACACTTTTCCCGAGACCCAATCCATTTCAATTTTACCTTATAGAGTGGCCCCCGCAGAGTTGAAAGAATTGCAAGAACAATTTAAAGATATGTTAGAGAAAGGTTTCATAAGGCCTAGTATCTCTCCTTAGGGTGCTCCTACACTATTTGCTCATAAAAAAGATTGGTCTCTCACAATGTGCATAGATTACTGACAACCGAACAAGGGTATGATAATGAATAAGTATCCTTGCCTCAAGATAGATGATCTATTTGACCAACGTCAGGGTGCTACCTGCTTCTCCAAGATATCCATTAGGACAATGTATAACCATTTTGAGTTCTTGGTCATGTCCTTTGGGTTGACAAATGGACTAGCAGCTTTCACAAATTTGATGAAAGTGTAATTAGACCATATCTTGTTATGTTCATGATCATGTTTATTGAGATATTTTGGAGTATTACATAGATTAAGAGGAGCGTGCTAATTACCTTAGAGTGGTATTGCAAACGCTCAAAGACAATAAGTTGTATGCAAAATTCTCAAAGTGTGAGTTTTGGCTCAAGTCCATGGCTTTCTTAAGCCATGTTGTTTTGGGAGGTGGTATTCGGGTGGATACTTAGAAAAATTAAAGTAGTTATGAACTGTCCTAGACCGACTTCGCCGATGGAAATATGAACCTTCATGGGTTTGGCAACTACTATCGTATATTTATGGAGGGCTTCTCTTCTTTGTCAGTACCATTGACTAAGCTAACTCAGATGAAATCAAAGTTTCAGTGGTCTGAGGAATGTGAGAGGAGTTTCCAAGAGTTGAAGACTAGATTGACTATAATACCAGTTTTGACTTTGCCCAATGGGATAGGAGATATCGTGATATACTATGATGCATCTTGAGTTGGACTGGTTGTGTACTAATATTGAGAGGGAAGGTGATAGCTTATTCTTCCCGACAACTTAAGATCCATAAGAAGAATTATTGACTTATGATCTCAAGTTGGTAGCAGTGGTATTCGCACTTAAGATTTAGCGTCACTACTTATATGGAGTGCATATGGACTTGTTCACTGACCACAAGAGTTTGCAATAGATGTTCAGTCAAAAGGAGCTCAACCTGCGGCAGAGGAGATGGTTGGAGTTGCTCAAAGATTATGAAATGAGTATCTTTTACCACCCAGGTAAGGCTAACATTGTTGTTGATGCTCTTAGCAGGTTGTCTATGGGTAGCACTGCCCATGTGGAGGAAGGGAAGAGAGAATTGGATAAGGAAGTTCATAGATTGGCTCAACTGGGAGTGCAACTTGAAGAGAACAATAAAGGCGGGGTCAATTTTCAGAATAGGTCTGCTTCATCCTTAGTGTTAGAAATGAAGGAAACGCAAGTCCAAGATCCTATTTTGTTCCTGTTGAAAGAAGCAGTTCACAAGCAGAAGGTGATGGTTTTCTCCAAAAGGGGAGATGGGGTGTTGAGATACCAGGGTAGATTGTGTGTACTTATTGTTGATGGTGTTCAAGAGAGCATCTTGGCCAAAGCTCATAGCTCAAGATATTCCATCCATCCTGGATCCACCAAGATGTAACCCAACTTGAATGAAGTCTATTGGTGGAATGGAATGAAGAGGGACATTGCAGAATTTGTCCCTAAGTGTCCTAATTGTCAACAGGTTAAGGTTGAACATCAGAGACTGTGTGAATTGGCTCAGAACTTTGAAATTCTGTAGTGGAAGTAAGAGATGATCAAAATGGATTTCATCACTAGATTACCGAGATCCAGTAATCTACATGCTTTGATATTGGTAATTTTGGATAGAATGACTACATTAGCCTAGTTCTTGATAGTCAAGACAACTAATACGACTAAGGAGCATGCTCAACTATACATTTGTGAGATTATGAGATTGCATAGGGTTCCCTTGCCCATCATGTCATACAAAGAAGCTCAATTCACCTCTCAATATTGGAGATCTTTTTGGAAAGGATTGGGTATGAAAGTTAATCTGAGCTTCTCCTTCCACCCCAAACAGATGGATAGACAGAGCGCACCATATAAACTTTAGAGAATATGTTGAGAGAGTGTGTCATTGACTTCAAAGGTAATTGAGATTATCATCTTCCATTGATTGAGTTTGCATACAACAATATCTACCATGCCAACATTCAGATGGCCCATTATGAGGCATTATACAAGAGGAGATGTAGATCATCGATTGGTTGGTTTAAGGTGGGTCATGCTGAACTTATTCGTCCTAACCTTGTCCTCCAATCCATATAAAAGGTGAAGGTTATCAGAGAAAGGTTAGACGGTGCAGAGTCACCAAAAGTCTTATATAGATGTGAGGAGAAGACACTTGGAGTTTGAGGTGGATGATTGGGTGTATTTGAAGGAATCATCCATGAATGGTGTCATGAGGTTTGGTGAGAAGGAGAAGTTGTGTATACATTACATCACACTGTACTAGATTTTTCGGAGGATTTAGAAGGTCGCTTATGAGTTGGACTTACCTTATGAGTTAGATGGAGTTCACTCGGTGTTTCATGTCTCAATGCTGAAGAAGTTTTGGGAGATCCTACCTTGGCAATTCCCATTGAGAGTACGGGAGTGAAGGATATTCTATCCTATGAAGAAGTTCTAGTCCAAATTCTTGATCGATGAGTTCATAAGTTAAGGAACAAAGAGATAGCCTCCATCAATGTGCTATGGGGGAACCAATTGGTTGAGAAAGCAACATGGAAAGATGAGGAAGTGATGAACTTAAATACCCGCACTTATTTGTGCTGAACGATGATGATGTTGAAGGTAATGCCCCATCCTTAACGCTATTGAATGTCTCCTTTCATTGAATTGATGTATTAATCCAATTTTATTCTAGAGTTTAAGACAAAGATAGATAAGTGCTGGATAGTTAAGATTTCAAGAATTCCCGAGCGAGGAATGAGATTAGTTTTAAGTTACTCATGCTTTCGTTCTATCTTTACTCTTCATTCGAGGACGAATGATTCCAAGGGGGAGATGATGTAACACCCTATAAAATCACCAAAATGCTAATAACATGTATCATGCACATAACACATCTTCCAAAGCTTAGATGGGAATTCTGGGACTAGATTTGTGATAAGTGCGAAACATTGAGTGGGGAAATGGTCTTGACCCAATTTAAGAGAAACTAGGTCAAATGATAATTTTTGCCAATTAATGCGAAAATAGTGTCGATCTGTGCCCCTAGCATAATGTAGAGACATGCTTATGTTTTTCGTAAAATTTTGAACAGAATTGGAATTTTTAGAATATTCACGGAACACACTAATCTACGCCCTTGGCATGTCGCAGACCAGTGTTCAACTTTTGAAACTTTTTCTTTTCAAATTGGGAAGGGCATCTTGGGTATTCAAACATATTTTAATACCCTAAAAACATATTTTTAAGCCTTCATTCGGACAAAAGGGTTTTAAATATGCATTAATTTTCTAAGTCTACAAACTGGAGTTCTGAGAGAAGAAGAAGGAAAAGTGGATGGTTTCACAGTTTTCAGTCTAAGTTCTTGTTGAAGATTAGTACAATCTTTATCCCAGTTATATAAAGGCTACCTAGAATACACGATTGTTCCCCCATGTCCCCCCATGATTGACTTAGATTGATTAGTTGAAAATGATGAGTCTTACTTGTGATTTCTTGAATGAATTTTTGGAGAACTATCTTAAATTTTTACATATTCTCTTAAATTGAGAATCATCACACTTTTAAATAACTTTTACATGTATTATTGTATGATTATGTAATTACCCTACATGAATTCCTTGTTAAAGACTTCAAGAATGAACTCAGGAATAATGTCTAGAGCCTTGACTATCTAAATGTATTGATTGCATGGGTTTGAGTTTTGAGAGAAGTATACAGATGGCTAAAGTTGATGAAACTAGTGTACTTAGAGTTGAAATGAAATTTAAGATAAAGACCGACAAAATGATTCTACTCCGTGAGATGATCGAAGGTCAGATGAGATGGCTTCCTTGTCTAAGGGAGGTTTGTTGTGTTACTATCTTGATGTTGATAGACTTATGACATGTCAAGTCCTGGAATAGTATTAGCACCAAATTAGGTAAGAATGAGACTCACTCGCTCTCTTAACTACATGGCTAGCATAGGATATGATTGGACCGTGAAAACCGATGTTTTCTTTGTCCCGCAGACAACTTATTAGACTTCTTTTCGGATCCCCAATAGAATTGCCCTTTACCCTGGCAATGTACTACGCGGATATGGTAACAACATCTTTTTGTTGTATCATCACCAGCTCATAGGTGATGATTGTTGGCACCATGTTAATAGTACTCTAAGGTTGATGTGATAGTATGATGTATTGATGGATGGTGATGTGATAGAGTTATGTTCCTTACTCTGAGCTAAGGTTTAGTTAATGATGATCTGAAGTTATTTTATTTTGTGTAGCCCATATTGTTTATGTTAGACCATTTTCATACAATACATTTCACGTACTAACACCCCTTTGGTGCTACATCATTTTATGATGTAGATTTTGTAGACAGAGAACTCTAGCAGGCAAATCATTGAGGTTCAGTGTTTGGTGATTCCAAACATTGTGAGTCCTTCTATGCTTTCTGAGGACATATTTATTCTCTTTATCTATTGAGTTATTCCTTTTGATAGTGGCAGCCATGGCCTGTCATAGTACCTTCCTAGACATTAGTTATAGAGTCTTCATTGACATAGATAGTTGACAGTTGTTGTTGAAGTCATTTCCTGTTTCTTATTTATATTGAGATTTATTTATTTATTCATATCCCATATGATAGATATAATGAAGTATCTTATGATATCCTGCAGCCTACTAATAGCCTTTTTAATTCATGCATACCTTCCGCTAAATTAATGATTGGACTAGTGTGACTTTTAATTCATGCATAGCTTCCACTAAATTAATGATTGGACTAATGTGATGGGACTAGGTGGTTCTCTTGGGGACTAGTAATAGTCTCCGAGTGCCAGTTACGTCTAGGGTACCCTCCCAGGGCATTACACCTTTATTGAGGCAAAAATCGTTAGTTGAGGGTGACTACCAAAAGTAGTCCTAGGTTGGGCTGAGGTACTTTCCAGGCTCACCCTCATAATAACAAGTGTTCAACATAATGATGTCTCAAAATAGCAAGAGCAATATAGATAATGTCCTTGAGGACTCATCAATGCTTATCTCCAAAGTATCGAACTAGCCACCTGGAGGATGGTTAAAAGGAGCTCTGGTCCTTACATGGTAATACCATGTAGGCATAGAGTATATGTTAGTACATTTGAATGTACTATATATGAATGATGCAATGCAACAAGACATAGGCCAATATAGTTAAAATTTATAATCATAAACAATAGATATATAATCTCAATATGGCATGCATGATCAATGCTCATCATAAAACATGCTTGCAAAATATTCATCTTACATAATATATATGTGGGAAGTGATAGACCAAGCAACTACAACTTGGACTCCGAGACTACCGCCCCCTCAGTTCAAGTAACCAGGCATGACACCCCCCGACAAAGTATGGTCTACTTGCCAAGGCAAACCAAACATGATAACATAAACTAGATGGATCCACAAGTATAGCAATGGTAATAATTATAATCCTATGTTGGCACATAGTTTAGAGACTAAAGACATTATATAAGGACCCCTTGTGTTGAGCCCCCATCTTAAGCCTCAATCGGTGATAAGTCAAATTCCATGGAATAATTAAAATAACCATACTTTAATCATAACATGAATAGCTTGTAAGAACATTACTTGAGTAGCTCATAAACATTTTTGACCACCGCTAGTGAGTCTAACATGAACATTAGAGTAGATCATAATCATAAACGAACCCTTGCTTTATCATGATTGGCTCACAAGAGGTACAAATCTTAAAATAGGGCTTAACTTGATACTTGTAAAGTCATATTAGTTTTCATGAATTCAATACATGCTTGAAGCCCTTAATAGTCATGAAGTCACTTGACTTGTAATTCATGTAGTAGATCATAATTAACTTGAAAATTCTTGTCATGGTATTTTATCAAACATATGGTGGGTTCATGATACTTTTCAAAATCATGCAATTCAAGAGTGAAATAAGATGAATAAACTCAATGTAATTCAACCCACCAACATGTAGTAAAACCCTCATATAGGGTACCTTGAAATCCATTACCAAAGCTCATGATAATTCATAGTTTCATAGCTCAAAACATGCATATTCTCAATAGACATAATCAATTTATAGAAAAAGCTTGAAATAGATGGTCATGCATAGTCAAGAAATATTCATAAAACCCCAACATTATTTATATCCACAATCTATAATAAGAGATACACATAGGTAATAAAACTTGAAAACGTGCAATTTTTGTAAAAAGAGAAGGTTTGGCTCCATGGGAGAAAGGACCCAATGGATGAAATCCACATACCTTAAACCTTAAATTTCTTGAAGTGAACTTGAAGTAGCTTTAAAGCTTGAAATGAATCCTTGAGTTCAAAAATTGAGCTTGAGATCCTTAGATTTGAATGAAAGAATTGATAGAGTAAGAAGGGTTTGCAAAAGGGTTTTGTGAGTTATGGAGTTGAAAAATGGCTAAGTATGGGTGATTTCATATTTAAATGGACATGGGCTATGACCCAAATGCCCTTGGCCAAAATAATAAACCAAGGAAAATAATACACAGGTACGCGCCCCTAGCGCATCGTGCACCAGACACGGACTTGGGATTGCACACTGGCGTGACCCAAGCGCATTGTGCCCTGGGTGCGAACAGCCTCTAGAAATCAAAAATTACAAAAGATTATTTTTTGTTACAGCTCTTCTAAATCTAGATTATACCGATTTCCCGTTCAATCTAGCCACCTGATCAAGAATATAAAGTCGAATATTCGAGATCATGCATAAATTTTGAGATATATAGAAATTACGATTATGGCGCATTCTAAAGCATATGTGGGGCATTTTAATATCTCACCCTTGGGAACATTCATCCCAAAATCTCAAAGAAACATGCATAAGAGAAGTAATTATGATGATTTCAACCCGACATGAATGCAACAAATGCATTTAACATCATTCTTCTTAAAGCTCAACATGAATGTGAAAAATCACCATAAACTTTTTACCATAAGCATGAATGCATGCAAAATTGCATGAGAGCTGAAACTTAAGGCATGAAATCATATAAGGAAATAAAATTATTACCTTTGCCTTGAGTAGAGTGAAAGAGATATGGGTATCGCTTTTTCATGTCTGCTTCAGCTTCCCATGTGGCACTTTCAACTTGTTGATTCCACCAAAAGACCTTGACGAAAGCTTTCCATGGGATCAATTTCGCTATTTTGCCAACCAAACAACACCCTTCATGGGCCAGACTTTCAAGTAAACCTAATCACCAACCTTTAACTCAAGATCTCTTCTCCTCACATTGGAGTAGGACTATTGTCTTCTTTAGGCTGTTTTTAGTCTCTCCCTTATCAACTTCACCTTCTCCGAGGCTTCCATGACAAAATATGGACCTAGCAAAACCATCTCACCAACTTCAAATAACCCAACCGGGGATCTACAATGCCTATCATATAGAGCTTAAAAAGGAGCCATACCATTGCTTGAGTGGTAGCTATTGTTGTAAGAAAACTCAATGAGAAAACTCAACCAGGATCTACAACACCTAATGCTGGATCATCCCAACTACCTTTAAACTCAAAAACACAAGCTCTAAGCATATCCTAAAGAGTTTGGATAGTCCTCTCGGCTTGACCATACGTTTGAGGATGAAAAGTCGTGCTAAGCTTAACCTTGGTACCAAGACTTATTTGGAAGGACCTCAAAAACTAAGAAGTGAATTGAGCACCACAATCCAGAATGATAGACAAGGGCACCCCATGCAATCTAATCAATGCATGGATGTACAACTTGTCATAATCTTTGGCACCATAAGTGGTTTAGACCAATAGAAAGTGAGCCGACTTTGTCATTATATCCACAACAACCCAAAAAGATTCATAGTGTTTCCTAGTCTAGGGCATCCCAACCACAAATCCATGTTGATCTTTTCCCACTTCAAAGTGGGAATTTCTATGTCTTGGGATACACTACCCGACCTTCGATGTTCGGCTTTTACTTGTTTGTAATTGTGAAATTCGGATATGAACTTGGCAATATCCCTCTTTATTTACCACCCCACAAATACTCCTCCCTCAAGTCTCTATACATCTTTGTGGAACTGGGGTGAATAGAATTGGATGAATTATGGGCCTCCTTCAATATCAACTCTCTTACGTTATCAACATTAGGCACACATAACCTAACTTGGTACATAAGGGCACCATCTCCTCCTCGAGAGAAAACCTCCACTTTACCATCCTTAACTAAGAATTCAACTATATCATAGCGAGGTCAAGATCATGTTTTGACATTACTTCCTCAATCAAAGATGATTTAGAACCATCAATAACCAGTATACCAACATTTCCAACTTCATCCAACACCAACATTTCCAACTTCATCCAACCTAAACCCTAATCAAGCCAACCGGTGAACTTCCTTAGCCACCTCTTTGCCACAATTATCAATTTACGCTATACTAGCCATGGACACTCTACTTAGGACATCGACCACAACATTAGCTTTGCCTGGATGATAATTCCCAATAATATCATAGTCTTTAAGGAGCTATAACTACATTCTTTGTCTCAAGTTAAGATTTTTTTTATGTGAACACATATTGGAGAATGTTGTTGTCCGTAAACACATCAACATGAATCCCATACAGGTAGCGACCCAAATTTAAAAAGAAAATACCACGATGACCAATTCAAGATCATGGGTGGGGTAATTTTACTCATACACCATAAGTTGTACAGAGGAATATGCTATCACCTTGAGATTTTGCATCAAAACACACCTTAAACAAATTTTTGAGGCGTCACAATAAATGACAAACCCTTCCAACCCTTCCGGTAGTGCCAAATTAGGAGCAGAGACAAGCTTATCTTTCATGGTTTGAAAACTCTTTTCACATTTATTGGTCCATATGAATTTTCCTTCTTTTGGGTCAACTTTGTCATAGGGAAAGCAATAGAAGAAAAGCTATTCACAAACCTCCTATAGTACCCCACTAAACTCAAGAAACTCTTATGGAGTCAAGGGTCTACGCTAATTTCTTATCAGCCCATCTTTGTAGGATCTACCTTAATGCCATCACCCAACACCATATGCCCTAGAAAAACAACTTCTATCAACCAAAATTCACATTTTTCATATTTAGCAAAAAAGCTATTATACCTCAAGATTCATAGCACCACCCCTAAGTGACTCACATGCTCTTTCCCACTCCGGGAATAAATCAATATATCATCAATAAAGACCACCAGAAATATGTCAAAGTCAGGTTCAAAGACCCTATTCATGAGATCCATAAATATAGATGGTACATTAGTAAACTCAAAGGACATAACCATAAACTCAAAGTGGCCATACCTAGTCAAGAAAGCTATCAGGGGAATATCACAGTCCCTCACCTTCACTTGGTGGTATTTCAGACCAATGATAAATCATAGAAAAGTGATTAGCCATTTATAGTTGATCCAAAAGGCTATTAATCCTTCATAGAGTGTATTTTTTCTTTATTGTAACCCAATTAAGTTATCGGTAATCAATGCACATTTTAAGAAAACCATCCTTTTTCTTCACAAACAACATCAGTGAAACCCTTCTCTAACAAATCACTCAATTGATCCTTCAACTCCTTTAATTCAACCAGAGGCATACAGTAAGAGGGAATGGAAATGGGTTGAGTATCAGAAAGGAGGTCTATACCAAAGTCTATTTCCCTTTCGGGGGGAACACGGGGAAGCTCATTAGTAAAGACATCAAGAAACTCATTGACCACCAAAACCGACTCAATACGAAGGAAATTGGATTCAACATCCCTAACCCTCACTAAATGGTAAAGGCAAACCTTAGAAATCAACTTTTGGGCTTTAAGACAAAAAATGAATCTACCCTTAACCACCTACATCAGGACTTTCCTACTCAAGGAGGGGCTCATTAGGGTATTGTAGTTTAACCTTATGCGTTCTACAATCAATGGAAGCATAATATGCATGTAACTAATCCATCAGAAGAATTATATCAAAATCCACCATATCTAATTCAACAAAATCACAAGGCACGTCTTTATGAAAAATGGACATGGGACTATTTCTATAGACTCTTTTAGCAATAATGAACTCGACAATGGGGTAGACACTTTTTATGGTTCACACAATAATTTAGGACACACATGAATGTTCTTGCCAACAAAAGGAGTAATGAAAGTAAGAGTGGCATCTGGTAACATCAAAATCAAAAACCTTTTACAAACTGGTGACGACATCTGGTACCTCATCCACCCATTGCCTTCTTTGAAGAGCATAGAATCTATTTTTCCTTGGAGTACCCCCTTGTTGGCCTCCCTTTCCTCTAGACTCGCATTAGCTCCTTGGCCTTGTGGATGACCATCTCTACCTTTGTTTTGAGCATAAAGATAATCAATAACCTTGTGACCCACTTCACCACAATCAAAACATATATTAGAATTTTCAAAGATAGAGCACCATTGTTTATCCCACACTTTTGGCACTTAGGGTGAGTCATCCCACCATTACCACCTTGAAAACATGGATTATCATTAGTAAATCTCTTACAAGGAGCATTGGAAGATACTTGCCCTTGGAACTTGTGACCTTGAAGAAATTGGCCACCCTTGGAGTCTTGGAAATCACGTTCAAAATAATCCTTCTTAGACTCACCACTTCTTTTTCTTCTAATTTTTTCCCTCTCTAGTTGCTTGGCATAAGTCATGAGCTGAGATAAATCCATATCATCCACTAGAAGGGCGCTATAACACTCTTCTTTATCCAAGTCAGATACTCTTGACACAAATTTGTTTATTCCAGCTCTAAGGTCGGCCACCAAATGTGGAGCATACTTGGAAAGCTTGTTGAACTTGAGAGAATACTCCATCACACTCATGGAACCTTACTTAAGGTTCATAATCTCCATCATATTAGTCTCACTTAGCTCGATAGGGAAGAACTTGTTGATGAATGGGACTTTCAACTCCTCTGAAGAAATAACATTGTCATTAAGATCTCCTCTCTAATTTCTATTGGATGAACCAAATTTGGGCTAAACTTTTGAGTTGGTAGGATGCTACCTCTGCTTTCTCTTCCAAATTGACCCCCATATAGATAGCATCTTATAAACATCATCAATGAACTCTTCGAGATCCTCTTTCATCTTGGATCCATGGAACTCCAGTGGGTTCATTCTTGTGAAATCCCTCACCCTTGAGGCTGGATTAGGGGCATAAGGGGCTTGGGCCCTTTGGTTTATTTGGTTTGTCATATTACGGGCCAACATTATAATAGCATCTCAAAACTCTTCTTGGGCTCTCCATAGTCTTCCCCTTGGAATAGGCATGATCTAGAAGCAAATAAGAGTATTTGTTAGGGGAAAATCCTTATAGTTATAACTAAAGCACGATATAGACCATGAACAAGTGAAACATTTCCCAAAATGCCTCATAGTCTCCCATTATAGTTGTGGCGCATTTCACAACCATGATTAAGACTCTAATTGATGCGCTGTGTTGGATTTTTCAGGATCATTAACAACCTAGTGCTTTGATACCAAGTTTGTCATGACCCAAGCCTAGGGCCTAGACGTGATAAGGCAAATGGGGAACCCGAAGGGACCAAAAAAAAGCCTCTTAGCATATCAATCACACATCCATCATTGCAGAAGCAAAATAAACAATAACAAAGGATATAACAAAAAGGGAAATGGAGCTAAGGGAAATCTTTGATAACAACAAAAATATAAAAGAGTCAAACTTATAACATAAATACATCATAGCATCTAACGACAACTCTAAATTTTAATGGAGTGGGGCCCGAGACACTTTTAGGCTGACGCTCATAATAAGTGCTCAACATAATGAAGTCTCAAAATAGCAAGCATAATGTAGATAGTGTCATCAGACTTGAGGACTCACCAATACGTATCTATGAAGTACCGAACTAGCCATGTGAAGGATGATTAAAAAGAACTCTGGTCCCTAGATGGTAATAACATATAGGCAAAGAGTATGCATCAATACGTTTGAATATACTAAGTATACAGGACGCAATACAACAAGACATAAGCCAATATAATTAAAATGCATAATGATAAATGATGGATATATAATCTCAATATATCATGCATGATCAATGCTCATAATAAAACATGCTTGTAAATTATTCATCTTGTACAATATATACCATACATATGTGTGAAGGACCTCAACTGAGATAGACCAAGCAGCTACAACTTGGACTTCGAGGCCTAACACCCTCTCGGTTCAGGTGATCGGGCATGATAACCCCCGGCAAAATGTGGTCTACTTGGAAATACAAACCAAAAATGATAACATGAACTAGATAGATCCACTAGTATATAAACAGGTATGAAATGACTCCAAAAAATTCCCAAACATATACCTCTGATATATTCATAATGGTAATTTCTATTTATCTCAAAATCCATGCATGATATCAAAAGTACGACTTCATATTATTGATCAGGGTGAAAAATTGAGTGAGGAATGGGTATAACATCAATTTTAGAGCATCATATAAAAAAATATTTTCCATAATTTACAATTTCAAGTGTTGATCTGTGCCCTTCGAGTGACGTGGCCAAGGTGCGAACTAGTGTAATTTTTGGCCTATTTTTGTTGTTCAGTCCAAGGCCTTTGGGTCTTGGGCCTAAGCCCCCCATGACTAAAAATACCTATACTTAGATATTTTTCAATATCATATCATACATTACATTCCCAAAATGCTTCTCAAACAGTTAGACAAAAATTTCACTCAAACTCAAGCATTCCAAACACATTTCGGATCTTAAGGAATTCACCCAACCTTCAAGTTCTCAATCAAATCTTCATCAAGGAATTCTCTAAAGTTATGTCAGTTTTAATCAATAGGTCCTTTCACCCATGGTGCCTAAGCTTCTTTTTAATATAAATTGCATGTTTCTAAGTTGATTTACTTATGGGTCTTCTTAATATTAATTTGACTATTAACTATGTTGGGATTTTGTAAAAGTGATATTGTTTAAGCATGGTTTGAACCATGAATCTAAGATCCATGATGAACTTTGATGAGGGTTTCAATGTATTTTGCAAGGTGGTTTTACCAAGTATTGGTGGGTTGATTTACTTGAACTTTTCTTACATGATTTCTCTCTTGAATTGCATGTTTTTATACTAGCATTGCATACCCACCAAGTGTTTGATAAAATGCCCGGTCTAAGGTTCTTGAGCTATTGATGATCTGTTGTAGTACCTATGACTTGAATGACTTTGTGATTTTGAAAGGAAGGTATATATGTGTTGATTTCATAAAAATTATCAATAGTGTTGCAAGTTGACTACACCTTGTTGAGGGGGTGTTATCCCTCTATCTCGATGGATGGTAGGGTGTGATAACCATCAACTAAATTTAGGGGTTGATATCTTAATCACTATGGATTGTAGAGTGTGACAATATCAACCAATTAAGGGGTTGATACGTCAATCACTATGGATAGTTGGGTGTGACAACCATCAGCCTAATTGAGGGGTTGATATCTCAATCACCACTGATGGTAGGGTGTGACAACCATCAACTAATGTATATGTTGACACCTCAATCACCATGGGTTGTAGGGTGTGACAATCATCAACATATTAAGGGGTTGATGCCTCAATCGCCTCTCTATGGGGGTGATAGGCTTTGGATATGATGGTCTTTTACTATACATGTAATATGTTCTATAAGCATGTTTACTTCAACTATCATTCATGCATGCCATATTACTATATGCTCATCCATTGCCTAACTATACATTTTGATTATGTTGCCTATCTCTTGTTTGTTTGCATCCTATATACTTAATACATTCAAATGTACTAACACGTACTCTATGCCTACACGATGTTACCATGTAGGAACTCGAGCTTCTCATGATTATCCTCATCCTCCCTGTGTCTAGTACTATCTTCTTAAAGTGAGTTGAGGCCCCGCTGAATTCTAAGTGTAGTGGTGTTGTTGGACAAGTTATGTAATGATATTACGAGTTTTGAATCTCTTGACTCTTGTATGTTTTAAACTATGAAAGACTACTTTAGTCCCTTTGCTCTTATTTTTATTCTCTTATTATTGTTTAATTGCTTTTGCTACCAAGGATGTGTAATAATATGTTAAGAGGCCTGTTTAGGGTCCCTTCAGGTTCCCTATTCACCATGTCACGTCTAGGCCCTAGGCTTGGGTCGTGACAAACTTGGTATCAGAGCACTAGTTTTTTAGCAGTCTTCGGCATCCAACATACCCCATCGATTAGAGTTCTGTTCATGGATGTGTTGTGCGCCACAATTATGAGCAAGAGGTTATGAGACATTTTAGGAAATATTTCCCTTCTTCATGATCTATGTCATGATATAGAAGATAGGTAAGGTTTCCCCTCTAACAAATGTTTTTCCTATCACAAGAGAAAGAAGAGCCCACACTTCCAAAGAACAACTGGCTCATGAATAGTTTCGAGATGCTATTTCCTAGCTAGCTTCAGTTATGACCTATCAAATTAACTAAGGGGCCAAAGGCCCTTATGGTCCTCTTCTGGCAACTATGGTAAGGGATTTTATGAGGATGAACCACTGGAGTTTAATCTGTCTAAAGTGAATGAGGTCCCTCAATAATTTATTCATGAGGTGTACAAAGTGTTGTTTATTATAGGTGTTATATTGGAAGAGAAGGCCAAGTTGGTGGATTACCAACTCAAGGGGGTAGCCAAACATGCTATACTCAATTGAAGGAGGAGAACAAAATGATCATTTGGGAGCAGCTTAAGACAGCTTTTCTCAATCGATTCTTTTTTGTTGAGCTTAGGGAGGCCAAAATGATGGATTTCATGAATTTAAAGCAAGGATCTATAAGTGTGAGGGAGTATGCCCTCATGTTCAACCAACTCTCTAAATATGCTCCAAACTTGGTTGCCAAGCCAAGATCTAGAATGAGTATGTTTGTGATAGGTATATCCAATTTGATGAATGAGCAGTGTCGTGCCGCTATATTGATTAGTGACATGGACTTTTCCCGCCTCATGACTAATGCCAAATAATTGGAGTGGGAAAAATTGAGAAATAAGAGAAGTGGTTAGGCTAAGAGGGCCGATTTTGATGGTGAGTTCCAATGTACCAAGGGTGGCCAGTTTCATCAAAGCCAAGGGTCTTCTCATGCTCCTAATGGAAGGTTTGCTAATGACTACCCAAGTTCCCAAGGTGATGGTGGTATGGTGACTAGTGCTATGTGTCCAAAATATGGTAGAGGCCATGGTGGCCCATGTTTGAGGGATACTAATATTTACTATAGTTTTGGTGAAGTGGGCCACACGAAGGTTGATTATACTCGTAATCAAAATAAGGCTAAAGATGTTTGTCTACAAGGCATGGTTGAAATGCAGTTCCTTTGGGAGAGGAGGGTAACAAGGTGTTTCCCCAAGGTACAATCAGTTCTTATGCTCTTCAAGGAAGGTAAGGGATAGATGAGGTGCCCAATTCCATCACTGGTATGTTAAAAGTCTTTGATTTTGGTGTTTATGCATGATAGACAAGGTGCCACACTTTCTTTTGTTACTTCTTTTGTTCCCAAAAGTTTTCATGTTGAACATGATTTGTTGTGAGTCTTATGAGTTACCTACTCCCATAGTGCATCTATTGTTGCTGGAAAGGTATATAGTACTTGTTCCATTTGCATTTTGCATTTCGCATAAAACATTAACTTGTGATCTTGTTGAGTTGGATATGGTGGATTTTGATATTCTTCTTGGGATGGATTGGTTGCATGCATATTATGCTTCTATTGATTGTAGAACTTGTAGGGTCAAATTTCAATTCCCAAATAAACCTATCATTGAGTGGGAGAGTCATGATTTGGTAATCAAGGGTAGGTTTATCTCTTATATTAAAGCCCAAAAGTTGATCACTAAGGGGTTTCTCTATCAGCTTGTGAGGGTTACGGATGTTGAGTTCAAAGTCCTTCATATAGAGTCCGTTCTGGTGGTAAATGAGTTTCTTGATGTCTTTCCTAATGACCTTCGTGGTGTTCTTCCTAAAAGGAAAATAGACTTTGGTATAAACCTCCTTCCCGATACTCAACACATTTCTATTCCCTCATATCGTATGGCCACAATAGAGTTAAAGGAGCTGAAGGACCAATTGAGGGATTTGTTGGAGAAGGGTTTTATTAGGCCTAGCTAATCACCTTGGGGTGCACTAGTTTTGTTTGTGAAAAAAAGGATGGTTCTCTTTGAATGTGTATTAACTATCGATGACTTACTAGAGCCACCATCAAGAATAAAGACCCTCTACTATGGATTGATGATCATTTTGACCAACATCAAGGGGCTAGTCACTTCTCTAAGATTGATCTTAAGTTCGCGTATCACCAAGTGAAGGTGAGGAGTGTGATTTTTCCAAGACAGCCTTTCGGACTAGGTATAGGCATTATGAATTTGTAGTTATGTCTTTTAGGTTGACCAATACACTGACTATCTTCATAGATCTTATGAATAGGGTCTTTAAACCCTACCTTAATTTGCTTGTGGTGGTTTTCATTGATGATATTTTAATCTATTCTCATAGTGAGGAGGACCATTTGAGCCATTTGAAGGTATACTACAAAGATTGGGGGAAGAGAAGTTGTATGCTAAGTGTGAGTTGGTTTAAAGAAGTTGCCTTTATAGGTCATGTGGTATTGGGGATAGTATTAAGGCGGATCCTAAAAAGATTAAAATGATTAGAAATTGGCCTAGACCATTGACCCCATTGGACATTAGGAGCTTCTTGGGCTTAGCAGGTTATTACAGGACATTTTTGAATAGGTTCTCTTCTATTACTTCTCCCATGACTAAGTTGACCCAAAAGAAGGCTAAATTTGTATGGACCGTTGAGTGTAAAAAGAGTTTCCAAACATTGGAGGATAAGTTTGTCGTCGTTCCTATCTTGTCTTTACTAGAGGCGTTGGAAGGATTTGTTGTGTATTATCATGCCTTGCGAATAGGTTTGGGTTGTATTTTGATGTAAAATGGTAAGGTGATAGCCCATGCTTCTAGACAATTAAAGGTGCATGAAAAGAATTATCCTACCCATGATCTTGATTTGGCCACCGTGGTACTTGCCTTGTAAATTTAGTGTCACTACTCGAATGGGGGTGCATGTTGGTGGGTTTCCCAATAATAAGAGCCTCCAATATGTGTTCACCTAAAAATATCTAAACTTAAGGCAATGAACGTTGTTAGAGCTTCTTAAGGATTATAATATGAGTGTGCATTATTACTTCGGTAAGGCTAACATGGTGGCCAATGCTTTGAGTTGGTAGCCTAACTCATGTTGATGATGGGGTTAAAAAGGTGGCTAGAGGGGTCCATTAGTTGGCCAGATTGGGGATCAGGTTGGAAGAGTTTGATAAGGGTAGTATTGTGGTTGTTAATGGTTAAAACTCTTCCTTAGTTGATGAGGTAAAATCAAATCTTGATCTTGACCCCTCCTTGTGAGAATTGAAGGCCTTCGTGAGAGAGAATAAGGTGGAGGTTTCTCCCAAGAGGGAGACGGTGCCCTTAGATAACAAGGTAGGTTGTGTATGCCTTATGTGGATGACTTGAGGAAGATGAGTCTTGATGAGGCTCGTATTTCTTCCTATTCTATTCACACCGGTTCTACAAAGATGTATAGAGATTAAGAGATATGTATTGGTAGGGAGGTATAAAGAAAGACATTGCCAAATTTGTATCCGATTTCCATAATTGCCAACAAGTCAAAGATGACAATCAAAGGCTGGGTGGGCTAACCCAAGATATAGAGATTCCTACTTGGAAGTGGGAGGAAATTGACATAGAGTTTTTGGTTGTGTTGCCTAAGACTACAAAGGGTTTTGATTCTATTTGGGTTGTGGTTGAATGAATGAAAAAGTCATCTCATTTCATACTAGTCAAGACAACTTATGGGGCCAAAAATTATGCGAGGTTGTACATTCACGAATTGGTTAGATTGCATGGGGTGCCCTTGTCTATCATATCGAATCTTTGTGCTTAATTCACTTCTTACTTTTGGAGGTCCTTCTAAAGAGGTCTTGGTACAAAGGTAAAGCATCGTATGACCTTTCATCCTCAAACGGATGGCTAAGCCGAAAGAACTATCCAAACTCTTGAGGATATGCTTAGAGCCTGTATATTAGAGTTTCAGGGTAATTGGGATAATGATCTTCCATTGATTTAGTTTTTTATAATAATATCTATCATCCAAGTATTGGCATAGCTCCTTTTGAGGCTCTCTATGGTAGACGTCGTAGGTCCCCGGTTTTATGGTTTAAGGTAAGGGAAATGGCTTTTCTTGGACCAGATCTAGTCATGGATGACATGGAGAAGGTAAGCTTGATTAGGGAAAGTTTGAAAACAGACCAAAGTCATCAACAGTACAATGATAATATGAGGAGAAGGGAGTTTGATATTAAAGTTATTCTTGGGTCTATTTAAAGGTTTCACCCATAAAGAGTGCGGTTCATTTTTGTAAATTAAGTCCAAGATTTTTACGTTCTTATAGGGTGTTGAGGAGGATTTGCAAGGTGTCTTATTAGTTGGAGTTGCCCAATGACATGCATATATGGTTCATCCAGTTTTCCATGTGTCTATGTTGAGGAAGCGTGTGGTTGATCCAAGTGCTATTGTGCCTCTTGATATTTTGGGTATTTTTGAAGACAATTTGACTTATGAAGAGGTCCAGGTAGAATTTTTCGATAGGCAAGTGAAGAGGTTTAGGAATAATGATGTTGCTTCCATTAAGGTTCTTTGGATAAGCCAACAAGTTGAAAGTGCTACATGGGAAGCCAAGGTGGACATATTAAAGAGATATCCCTATCTCTTTCATTCTACTCAAGCCTAAGGTACTAATTATAAGTCCTCTATGTGATTTCAAGTCTTATGTTTCAACCCCTATGTCATTTGCATGCATTAATGTTTAAGTTGAAAAGTTCATGGCGATTTTAATACTTATGATGAGATTTTTGAAAATGGTGTTTAAGTGCATTGTTGCATTATTGTTGGGCTAATTTCTTCACGATTACTCTTCTTATGAATGGTTCTTTGACATTTGGAGATGAATGTTCCCAAGGCAGAGATATTGAAATGACCTGAAAAAGTGCCCAAAAATGTGCCTCAGAAATTCCCATAATCATAATTTCCATATATCTCAAAATTCGTGCGTGATATCGAAACTCAAACTCCATATTTTTTATTCAAGGGAAAAATTGAGTAGGAGATGGGTCTAACCATGATCTTAGAACAACTTTATCAAATTGTGTTTCCATAATTTGCAATTTCTAGTGTTGATCCATGCACTTGGCGTGACATTGCCAGCGCGGTCGCGCCAAGGGCGCAGAGTAGTGTTATTTTTGGCTAGTTTTTGTTGTTCGGTCCAATGTGTTTGGATCTTAGTCCTAAGCCTCCCCATGCATAAAAATACTTATATTGAGTTATTTTTCAACCTCATATCATACAATATATTCTGCAAAAGCTTCTCAAACACTTAGACAAATATTTCACTAAAACTCAATATGTTACTGAATAAGTTGAGACAATTGGGCCTCAGTACATGATAATCTTTATGCCATAGCCTGAATCAAAGCAACGAAAATATAAACCATGCTCGGTCTACAAGTCTATTAAGTACTAGCCTCTGGTGTAGAAGAAGCTACTATAGGACCCCTTTTATCATCAACGGCCTCAGGCTGCTGGGGTGTCTTATCCATGGTAGCAGCAATAGTAGTAGTGGAGGTAGTCATCGAACACTCATATGGTGGTTTCAAGGTGAATATCGATGGTGGTGGTGCTGGCTGGATTTCCACCAAGTTCTCATCTGCTTTTATTAGGCTAGCCTCTAATATATACAGGGTCACAACTAACTAGTCGAATTGATGAAGTATCTCCACTCGTGATTATAAATAAAGTTTCTAGATCAAAGTTGAGAATAGGATGGAGGTAGCTCTTTTGAGTGTAGACTTATGGATCTGCTCTACTATGAGTTGGGCCCAATCAATACTGCTCGCTCTGGTGTAAGTATATTATCTGCTAAAGTATGTTGAATGCAAGATCTAACAACCGTCCACCAAAATTTAGCAGGGGAAGATAGTGAAGCCTTGAAAATAGGGTCCGTGTAGGTGGTGATCCAAGTAGGCTCTAGGTCATGCTCTGCATTGTGACCATCCCACCCATCTCAAAAGTAAAGTCTGCTATACCGGATCCTTTATGTTTAGTGAATTTATGGCCTACCCCAACCTATGTTTAAACTTTGTTATGGACCTAGGGGCACGATACTCGGGACCAAAAAGTATATGGCGGATAGTCTCCTCTGAAATATTGATCCGCCATCCTCTAACTCATACCTTTGTCAATCTCAGTTGTATGAGCAGTCTCTTCCCCTTGGGAAGATCATGAAGAACTGTGGTTTCATATGCTCCATAAAACTCCAATACCAAAACTGAAGTATATCGTCTAGGCTTATCTGTCAACAATATGAGCCCATATCATATCATGGTGACCTTCAAACATATGACACAACTCAATCCATCATCAATAACCCTAGGCTTCTCATATATCGAGCGGGTTGGTTTGCCCCACTCCTTGTGTTGCAAGCCATCCAAAAGATAGCCTCCATCTCCTCAGCATGGAGTAAAAGTCAACTCTTGGTTTACGAGTTAGGCAAAAGATATGATAGGCCTTTACGACTCGTAACTAGGTTTATGAGTGGTGATCAAGGTCTCATGTTTTGCATCTTGAATCATAGACTTCACTCCTATGAATCAACCTTATGAGTCATAGACTAATTTATGGATTGTATCACACTCTCGTAGACTTCATCTGTAACATCTAGTCGTTCTCTTGAAATCTTCATAAAACCCCTCTATAGACTCATAGAGAGATCTAGGATTCGTATAGAGGTCTTGCATGGTAGAACTTCAGGCTTCCATCCATCACTGGAAGTCTTTAGTAACTACCTCTATGAATTGTAAACGGCTCTATGACTTATAAAGGGTCATGTTAACCATCAAAAACCAGAAAAGTCTGCAATTTTTTCTAAAATCATGCCAAACATTTTTCCTGTAAAAATAAACACCAAAAACATATAAAAATCATAAATGTTGCATTGAGAACACACAAAATCCTATGTTTTAAGCATCAAATATGTTGTATTTTGACAACACATCAACTAGTTTTTCTATTTTTAAGGACTTCTTTGTAAATACAATCAATTGTAATTTTTAGGTTAATTTTGTAGAGAGTATAGTAGAGAATGCCATAAGAAAGTACTTTTAGGGTTTTGTACTTGGAGACTTCAATCTTGGAGGATAATACACTTGTGGATTCATTGTATCTTCAAATCTTGTGATTCTTAATATATTTTTTATTTTCTTGGTCTTCAATTAATTTGGATAAGTAATTAAATATGTTTTCTTAATTCATGATTTCTTCATCTACCCATATCATGAGTAGCTAAATCTACAACTTGGAGTTGTAAGAACCATGAAGATCTAACCCAACAAGACCAGATAATTTGCTATTCTTGGAATGAGTATTTCCATGCATTAATCAATTCTCTTCGTTTTACTTTTTTTCAAGTGGTGGCCAACATTAGAACTTGCGTATTGTTACATTTCTAATCCATGTGGCAATGAATAAGAAAAAAGATTGACTAATAAGATTTGATGATGTTCTCTTATCTAATCAACCAAACTAGTCCAAGGGGAGGTTGATTGTCACGACCCAAACCTAGAGCCTAGATGTGACACGCCGAATAGTAAACCTAAAGGGACCCTAATGAATCCTCTTAACATATCATTACACATTCGTGGATGCAGAAGCGATAAAAAATAATAAGAGATATTAAAGAGGGGATACAAGGCTTAGGCACATCTTTCATATCATAAAAATCAAGAGCCATGAGAGTTAAGCTCATAGTATCATTACATAACTTGTCCAACAACACTTCTAAACATAGAACTTAGTAGGGGCCAAGACAAGCAATCAAGCTGACCTTCATAGTCAAAGCATACCATAAAGAAAAAAGAGTCTATACATAGCATAAATAAAGAGAAGTATGTCCTCAAAGTTGAGGACTCACCAACATGCTTTGAGAGATATCATACTAGCAACGTGGAGGAGGAGGATGATCAAATGGGGCTCTCATTCCTACATAGTAAAATCATGTAGGCATAGAGTATATGTTAGTACATTTGAATATAATAAGTATATTGGATGCATTGCAACAATAGATAGGCAACATAGTCAAAATGCAAAATTAGGCAATAGATGAACATATAACAACATGGCATGCACGGATGATACTTCGAGTAAACATGCTTATATAGAACATATTGCATATGTGGGAATAGACCATCATTATACACCAAGCAACTTAGTACTTGTAATCTAAGGCAGACCACCCCTTAGGAGTGATTGAGGTACCAACCCTCAATTAGTTGACGAACATGACCACCCTCCACAGGAAGTGATTAAGATACCAACCCCTCAATTGGTTGATGGCTTACCACCACCTTCTGACATGATAAAGGTACCAATCCCTTAAATGATTGACGGACATGACCACCATTTGCCAGAAATGATTGAGGTACCAACCCCAAAATTAGTTGATGGCTTACCACCCATATCCAAGGTGATTAAGGCATCACCACTCAATTAGTTATGGTCAACTCATAACACAATTGATACTTCCCATGAAATCAATGCATACATATCATCCTTTCATTGTCATAAAGTCACTTAACTCATATGCCATGCATTAGGTCTTCAATGACTCAGGGTATATTAACCGGACATTTTATCAAAGACTTGGTGAGTGTGCAATGCTAATGTAAAACCATGAAATTCAAGAGTAGAATCATGCAAGTATATTCAATATGAAACCACCCACTAACACTTGATAATACCCTCATGCAATAGACATCAAAACCCTTTATCAAATCTCAAGATAGATCTAAGATTCATAGCTCAAAATATGCATAAAAAGTCACACTTTTACAAAATTCCAACATAGTTCATAGTCAAATTCATAAGAGAAGACCCATAAGTAAAATCAACTTAGAAACATGTAATTTAGTTAAAAAGAAAGCTTGGACACCATGGGTGAAAGAACCCAATGGCTTGAAAATGGAGACTTGAAGCTTGAGTGAAATCCTTAAGATCCGGATTAGTTTTTGGACTTGAATTTTAGGTTAAATATTTTTCTCTGTGTTTGAGAGAGTATTGGCGAATGTCTTGTATCATATCAAGGTGAAATATGGCTAAGTATAGGTACTTTTATGGATGAGAAGAATTTGGCCCAAGACTCAAAAGTCTTGGACCAAACCAAAACTAGCTAGTCATAATTAACACTAGTCCACACCTTGGTCGTGTTGCTCCAGGGGTGCGAACTCATTCTTGATAAGTAATTTTTGGAAAATTGAAATTATGATTTGTTTGCTCTAAAATCGGGGTTAGACCTTTTTATTGCTCAATATTTTTCCCCTGATCAAGAATATGAAGTTAGATTTTTTATATCACGCATATATCTTGAGATATATGGAAATTACAATTATGGACACTTTGGAGGCATTATTTCGGGCACTTTTTGGGGTCATTTCATTGGCTGGGACTATGGGTAATAGTTAGTATTGCACACTATGGATATGGACTAATTCACATAGTGAAATTCGCCTCTCACCTTTGACCAAAGGTCTTTGTGTACTTAAATTACTGTCCTATATGCTATACTCTAGTCGAGAATTAGGTTATTCAGGGAATATTTCGTTGCTGAATCATATGGAACACAATTCCCAAGTTTCTCACCATTATTGATTGTCTTTTTCTTTATTTATTTTAGTTTTATTTCTTTTTGAATATTGCAAACTCCCCCCGTACCCTTTGGTGAATTGAGTTGTTAATTACTTAAATTCTGTATAAGTGAATTTGTTGTGAGTCTCCATATTCTCTGTAGCATTGACCACAATCTTGGTTACGTTTTATATTTTACACGACTTTTTTATCCTCCAAAAGAGAGGTATAAGTGGTGAGTGATCATTAGGATGTACAAAGTACATGAAGGACCTGGTTACAAAAAGTGCATTGAGTCAAGAGCTCTCCCAAGAGCTTGAACATTACAATGCAATTGCTACGAGGTCGTTGGTCCAAAAGTGAGAAAATCCTGGTGCTTTTACCATACCCTACACCATTGGATATATGAAGTAATCAAATGCATTATGTGATCAGGTGGTGAAAACATTAATCTACTGCCTCTTATGGTCTTCATGAAGTTATGATTAGGAGCCTCTACACCGATAAGCATGCGGTTGTTGACGGCTGACCGCACATTGAAGATACATGTAGGGATACTGTATGATGTGCTTTTCAAGGTTAATAATTTTTAAATTCCCTGTGGACTTTGTCATCATATATTGTGAAGTCGATATCAACGTCCCAATCATTATGGGAATGGCACTCCTAGCCATTGTTCGAGCACTAATAGATATGGCAGCCGGTCAACTCTAGTTTAGATTGAATGATGAAAATGTTGTTTTCAATATATGTCAGTCTATAAAGAGGCAACATTATTTGAAGAATGAAGTTTACGCAGTTGGTGAAGTTGAGTAACCAAATTGTCCAAATCATACTGCAACAATAAATCAGGCGCTACTTTGGAGGCAAACTCAATATTTCTGATGTAATAGTTGTAGTTGTAGCTTTATTTTTAGTTACAAACTTATAGGTAGTTTATTTTCTTATATTTTGGTTGCAAATTTTGACATTGGGCTGATTTTATATAGGGTAATAGTGTGCTTTGTGAAGAATATGCATGTACATCCCTAAGTCACCCATTCTTGACAGAAAAGGGCATTAGAAAGTGCCTTTATGACTGGTTCTACGGGCCATACATCACTCTATGACCCACACATCATATTGTAGATATTACCAGTGAGAAAACGTTGTGCCCTTCAGTCCACAAGCCAACTTTATGACCCATAAATATAACTACGAGTCATGAACTAGGCTCATGGACCCCAGGTAAGTTTTCTAAAATTTGACCAAGTGTTGGGATCTCTATCACCAATTCCGTCCGTGAAATCTATTCCTAAAATCTAAGGTTTGAATGTTCTACGAAACACATAGATTATAGGCCGGGAAACACTCTATGGCCCAAAATTGGGGTTTCTTAGCCTCTAGGCCCATCAGTTGTTTACTAAATTGATAAAACTATAAATTTGGAGTTAAATTATTGTTTCCCCATTAAGGCTTAATTTACAAAACTTACATGTCCAAACCCCACCACAAATCCTTTCGACCACTAATGGAAACTTTACCACCACTTTCTAGTGAACTTTTTTGGCAATCTAGTATTCTTAGTGTCTCCTCACCTCCTTCAATCTTTCAATCTAATCACTCAATTTAATAAGTTTTTAGTACCCTAAACACCATTGATTTACTAATTGTTGGATGGTTAAGTTGAATGTTTTTATTTGGTATGCCTGATGTAGACACAAATCTATGTGTGCAAATTTAGATGATTATTGATTAAATTATGATTGGCCATTCTTGAATCATATGTTTAGGACCAAAATATGGTGTAGTTTCCTTTGTCTATTTTGAATGATATATTCAGGCACCTACATAATCACACATCAGTTAAATTGAAATTGATTATCTATTTGATACCTAATGTGTGATGGTGTGGGTCTGTTTTTATATTGTTAAATTGTTCAAACGGGCTCGGAAGGGTTATGAAGGCATGTTTAATTATTATCGATGGGGTAGATGTGCTAATAATCATGCTAGGGTATTGGTTGTGGTGTTATGAAACATGTGGGTATGTGCCTATTGCTTCGGTGTTGAAAAAATAGGTTAAGAAAGTCTTATAGGGTCTCTGTTGATAGACATAAAAACTCAGGTGACTGAGTTTTCTGGCCTACGATGGTCTTTTAAGACCTGTGGAACATTCCACGAGTCATAATTGCCCCACATATGATATTCCAGAAATCTAAAGTTTTTGAGTACCCATAATACGAGACCTTTCATGAGTTGTTGAAAACTTTACAACTCGTACAAAGGTCTCGTGGGTCACCACTTAAAATTAATTCAGGTACAATAATTATTTACGACTCAATCTATGACCTATAGAACCTTCTATGAGTTTTACCTTGTCTCATAGATGCCTTTCTAGTAAACAAAAAAATTTTTGAACACAGTTTTACGAAAGCCTTCTTCGGCTCGTAGTTCCCACTATGGCCCATAGAGGTGCTTTCATGGACACTTCTGCTACAAAGTCTGATGTGTTGTTACACTTTATTTTCTAATCTATTGGGGCTAACCAAGGTGCTTAAATGTCTATGTTTCAGGTCCTATGTCCAAGAAAGAAAGACTTGAGGAAATTGAGGCCATGAAGAGGAGGTTCAAAGATGAGCCATCAGAGGATGAGTAGACCCCCACACTAAGTGGATCACTAGAGAAGCTTAGCATTTGACCTGACCCGGAGGCCGTCATACCATAGATAAGGGCTTCCACCTTAGTTGGACAGACAAAGAATCTTATCAATCTTACTCCCAAGCCCAACAAGGGAGACAAAGAAAAGAGCTCCCCTATACAGATAACTCCATCTAGAGAAAAGTCCATCTCAGAGTCATGCACTGGCATTAAGTTAGAGCTACTCGTAGGTATGCGGTACATCTACATGGAAAATGTGCAAACTACAAAGCAGGGCAAACTAGTCCACTCCATCAATGAGGAGCCCACTGTTATCTTATCCATCCTACACTATGTCCTTAGTCTTCAGGATACTATGATCAGATATGGGCTCCAGTGGTTAGCCAAATCACTTGGGAGGTACTCACCGACATAGTGAGCAAGTTCAATGCATCATATGCAACCACTATTTAGATACTCTTCCCAAGGGGAAAAAACATCTTACTCATCCCAAATTGATGCAGACCAAAGTAAGGGGCCTACAGGTGGATATCTCGGAGACCACCGTACGGCGTATGCTATTTGGTCTAGAGTTCCCTACCCTAAAATCCACAGTTGAGTTCAACCATAGTATGCGGCAGACTAAGGAATTGACCCTGATGAGAGATACAGACCACAGAGCAAGCTTAATGAGATGGGTGGCTGATTTGATTGCTGAGCAGGGTCCAGAACCTACATGGTTAGCCACTTATTCGAAGCCTATTGTTAAGACTTCACTCAGTTTTCTTGACAAATTTTGTAGGTAGTTCACAAATCGTGCATCTGACTAGCACTTGTAGATAATACTTTGATGTTGAAGTGTATAGTGCTAGTTGCCAATATCTTAGCTGGCTATGAGATAGATTGGCCCACCTCATTGCTGAACTAATCTGTAAGGCCAGCCTGATGAGGTCAACCTCCATCCTCTTTCCATGCTTGATCTACAAACTCTATTTAGAGTTGAGGGTGAACAGTCTACACCAACTAGACTCACTAATCGAAGTCTAGCATACTTTGGACAACAGCTATATAAAGGGTGAGGAGAACCCAATAGCACTACAGTGAGCACCACACCAGCCTGCCCCCATGCTATAGTGTTCACCCTAGTGCCACAGTCTTAGTCTCCACCAACCACCACCACTGCTCCTTCCATAAAGGAGAGGCCCCTATAGATCGAGGCAGATAAGGAAAAGTGGCAAACTACTGCTACTCTTGCACCACAGGACATATTATCACTGATCATAACTATGAGCATAGTTTACATGTTCATAGTTGCTATACAGGCCATAGAATAGAGACTATCATATGCTGAGTCATAGTTGACTTAACTAGGTCAGCAGATTAGGCCTTTGGTCCATCAGGCAATTTCAGAGTCAGAGAGCCGTATGCAGGCATACACGGTTGCTACTATTTATGACCATCTTTTAGTAATGGATGCCTACATTGATTCCTTCGAGATAAGGGTATAATAGAGCTTGAGCATGGCTCGGCTAGTATATATGGCAGCCATGCAGATAGAGATCTAGCAACTCTAGGCTAACATTATAGCATCATTGGCATCACCGATGACACTACCAAAGACCATATTCCCAATGGTGGTGGTAGATCTATTTGCTTCTGTGGATCACACACATTCTTCCCACAAGAAGAGGCCCTGCAAGGATGACGATCAAGATATCATACAACTACGTGTGGGGCTGATTGAGTAGGTAGAGCTCAAGCTTGTTTTGAGCGAGTCGAGAGAGAAAAAAGGAGAGATGACAGGCTCAAGAGATTAAGAGATGAAAGGTGTTTGACCCTCCATACAGGGTGCTACTACTGAGGAGGCCACCACATAGGTTGAGGATGGTCAGACTTAGCCACAAACCGATGTTTAGGTGCCTAGGTATGCTTTTTGACCACAGTACTTTATTTTGTTTTAATTGTGTGTATTGAGTACAATACACCTCTCCTTCGTTAAGTTGTGAGTAGTTGTGGGCCTCAGTAAAGTCTGAGTAGCATGGGTCCATAACTATACCAATTTTTAAATCTTAAGGGTTTTCTTGCCTATGTTCTTTTTTCCCATGGATATTTGATTTCTGTTGAACGGGCATGTATAGGATGTTTAGATAGTATTTGTAGCATATAATACTTATATCTGTAGCGTATGTATATTTTTGTGTGTTTTTGTGAAAAATAATACACACCAAGTTTTAATTAAGTAGTCTAAATAGAAACCATGCATGTTTAAGTGTGTTGATAGTGATTGTTCTAATAAGAGAGGATAATTGAAATAAAACACATGATCTAAGAGTCCTTTGTTGATAATGTAATTAGCGTCATGTGAGTGTGAGCTTAATTCATTAAATTCATACGCTATGTGCTACAAAAGTTGCCCTATTGCTCTGATTTAGACTGAATATTAATTAAATTAGGAGAGGGTCATAGGACATATTTTTTTTAATAGTCCACTTAGCCTAAATAATCGACCAAATTTGCAGATTATCCCTTGGTCCTAATGTTTGAGCCTGACATGTACCTATTCTCTTTAAGAACCTAAGTAACCTAGACTTATTAGTTGTAAATCTTGAAATTGGCCTTAGTCCTTGAACATTGTGCACCTTTACTGAGGTAAAAAGCCTAAGTTGAGGGTGGCTACCCAAAATGGCCCTGATTCTGAGGATGGATGATGTGCAGCTTAATTCAGGAAAATAGTGTATGTTGAGGGTAGATGGTGTAAAGGTGAAACACAAAGTGAGGGAGAAAGTTAATGAAACATGGAAAAGGAGAAAAATCATGTACTAGGTGAAAGAAAAATAAGTGAGCCCTTAGTTGTGAGCTAAAAAGAAAAAAAAGTGTAAAAACAAAGCAAAAAGCTGCAAAAATGAAAGAAACCACCCAAAAAAGCTTGAAATATGAGGAAAAGGAGAATTAAATTGTCATGACGCAAGCCTAGGGCCTAGATGTAACCAGCGAATGGGGAACCCGAAAGGACCTCAAATAAGCCTCATAGCATATCATTACACATCTTTAATTGCAGAAGTAATTAAAAGACACTTGAAGGATAGAAATAAGGGCAAAGACTTGAAGGGAGAAGTAGTTATAACATAGAATCAAGAGATAATAGAATCAACTCATAGGGTAAATACATAGCTTTGTCCAACAACACCTCTATTACATAGATAAGAGCGGTGCCCAAGACATACAACTAGACTCACCCTCCTAGTCAACATAAGCACTAAAGAAGAGTGCCTCAATACATAATAAGAGAAACATAGACCAAAGTCCCTGGATTAGAGTACTCACCAACTAACTTAAATGACACTGAACTAGCCACATGGTGGAGTATAATGATTAACTTGGGATCCGTTTCCTACATGGTGATTTTATGGAGGTGAGAGTACATTTTTATATGCTTGAATATACTATGTATGTAAGATACAATGCAACAAGAGCTAGGCATCATAGGCAAAATGCATAATAGAAGGCAATAGGCATAATATAACAACATGCCATGTATGATCAATGCATAAGTAAAACATGCTTACAATTCATTTAACTCATATAGATCATAATACATAAGTGTGGGAAGAGATCTCAACCGACATAGAATAAGACCAAGTGAGCTATGACTTGGAATATCAATGATTACCCCTTACCATTAAAGAGAGGGTCTACTTTCCAAGGTAAACCATACTTGAAAATTATGGGAACATGACCCATTTTGTATGAATTAACCTTCCTTATGGGAAAGGATTTAAGAGCCTATTTCAACTTATGGGAACACGATCTAATTTCATATGAAATAACACTCCTTATAGGAACATGACATAATTTTGGAAAGGATTTTAAGAGATAGTTCACTATATTTAGCCACTAGTATAGTAAAGGCATAACATCATCCTATGGAGGCACAAAGTTTTGGGACTTGGGGACTCACCTCTAGTCTACTCGGTGCTAAATCTAATCCCACAAAATATATAAGATAATCATAGCATTAATAACTTGCAACAACATAGAGGACATGGCACGAGTAGCTTATAACATCATTGAACTCAAATGGTAACCCCAACTTCAATCATAAGAATAGATCATCATCAACCTTACCCTTGCATTAACATCGACATTAAGGTCCTCATAAGAGGTGAAATCTTTAAGAAAGAGATCAAACTTGACATTGCAACATTATCAACATTTCCATGAATTAGAGATATCTTAAAATCATCGTGAAGTATTTCCAATTCCTGAATAAATCATAACTGGACATTTTATCAAACACTTGGCAGGTGTGTAGTGCTAGTGTAAAATCATGCAATTCAAAAGTGAAAACATGCAAGTAAATCCCATGTAAAACCATTAATCAACACTTTGTAACACCCTTAAGTAATATACATTAAGACCCTTCATTAAATCCAACATTAGATCCAAGATTTAGAGCTCAAAACATTCTAGAATGACCATACTTCCACGAACTCAAATCACTGTGAAGTAAATTTCTTGATATAAAAATACCACATATAAAATCAACTTTGAATCATGCAATTTAAGTAGAAAAGAGGATCAGGCACCACGGGTGAAAGGACCTAATAGTTCAAACCCACATATACCTTAGCTTTGGAGAATTTCTTGAAGAAGACTTTAATGGAGATTTGAAGCTTGAATGAAATCTTTGATGAAATCCTTAACATCGGTTTGAGTTTTAGGACTTAAATCTTGAGAGAAATATTAGTCTATGTGTTTGAGTGAGTAGTGAGGAATGTTTAGGATGATATGAGAGTGAAATAAGGCTAAGTATAGGTATTTTCAAGTATGGGAACCCTTAGGCCCAAAACATGTAGGTCTTGGACCGAAATATTATAAGGGTTCTCTTCTATTGCTTCTCCTATGACAAAGCTTACTCAAAAGAAGGCTAAGTTTGTGTGGACCAATGAGTGTGAAAAGAGTTTCCAAACCTTGAAGGATAAGCTTGTCTCCACTCCTATTTTGTCTTTACCGGAAGGGTTAGAAGGGTTTATTGTGTATTGTGATGCCTCTCGAATTTGTTTGGGATATGTATTGATGCAAAATGGTAAGGTGATAGCCTATGATTCTAGGCAACTCAAAGTGCATGAAAAGAATTATTCTACTTAAGATCTTAAATTGTCCATAGTAGTTTTTGATTTGAAAATTTGGCATCATTACTTGTATGGGGTGTATGTTGATGTGTTCATCAATCATAAGAGTCTCCAAGATGTGTTCAATCAAAAAGGTCTAAACTTGAGGCAAGGAAGGTGGCTAGAACTTCTTAAGGAATATGATATAAGTGTGCATTATCATCTCGGTAAGGCTAATATGGTGACAGATTCTTTTAGTAGGGTGTCTATTGCTAGGAACGTCCATCGGTTGGCTAGATTAGGGGTTAGATTGGAAGAGGTTGATAATAGTGGCATTATGGTTGTTGATAGTTCAAAGTATTCCTTGGTTGATGAGGTAAAAGCAAAGAAATACCTTTATCCCTCCTTGTTAAAATTGAAGACCATGGTGAGAGAGGGCAAGGTAGAGGATTTTTCCAAAGGGGGAGATGGTGTCCTTAGGTACCAAGGTAGATTGTGTGTGCCTTGTGTTGATGACATGTGGGGGAATATTCTTGATGAGACTCATAATTCTTCTTATCCTATTAACTGTGGATGTACCAAGATGTATAGAGATTTGAGGGATGTGTTTTGGTGGGGAGGTATGAAGAAAGACATTACCAAATTTGTATCTAGTTGTCTTAGTTGCCAACAGTCCAAGCCAAACATCAAAGGCTGGGTAGCCTAACACAAGATATAATGATTCTTACTTCTAAGTGGGAGTAACTCAACACAGACATTGTGGTTGGGTTGTCTACGAAGAGAAAGGATTTTGATTCTATTTGGGTTGTGGTTGATATAATGACAAAGTCGGCTCACTTCCTACTAGGTAAGACTACTTATGGGGCCGAAGACTATGCTAAATGTACATTCATGAGTTGGTTATATTGCATAGGGGTGACTTTGTCTATCATATTAGATCGTGGTGCTCAATTCACTTCATACTTTTGGAGGTCCTTCCAAAGAGCTGTTGGTACCAAAGTAAAGCTTAGTACAACCTTTCACCCTCAAATAGATGGCCTAGCCAAAAGAACTATCCAAACTCTTTAGGATATGGTTAGTGTTGGTATTCTGAAGTTTAAGGGCATTTGGGATAATCATCATCCATTGATTGAATTTGCTTATAACAATAACTATTGTTCTAGCATTCGTATGACACTTTTTGATGCCTTTTATGGTAGGTGCTGTACATTACCAATTGGGTGGCTTGAAGTGTGAGAAATGGATTTATTTGGTTAGGATCTAGTTTGGGAGACTATGGAGAAGGTAAGGTTGATTAGGGAAAGGTTGAAAATAGCGCAATATCATCAAAAGTCCTATACCAATGAGAGGAGAAGGGAACTTGAATTTAAAGTTGGTGATTGGGTCTATTTGAAGGTTTCGCCCATGAAGGATGTGGTTCACTTTTGGAAAGAAGGGTATATTAAGACCAAGATTTATGGGCCCTTATAGGGTGTTGACGAGGATTGGTAAGTTGGCCTATGAGTTAGGCTTGTCTAGTGAAATGGACTTAGTTTATCAGGTGTTTTATGTATCCATGTTAAGGAAGTGTGTGGGTGACCCTAATGCTGTTGTGCCTCTTAATGTTGTGGGTGTAGTTGAATACAATATGACTTACAAAGAAGTTCTAGTAGAAATCTTGGATAGACAAGTGAAGAGGTTGAGGATCAAGGATGTTGCCTCCATCAAGACCCTATAGAGGAATCAACAAGTCGAGAGTGCTATATAGGAGGATGAAGCGGACATGCAAAGATGATATACTTATCTTTTAAATTATACTCAAGCCAAAGGTACTAATTCTAAGTTCCTTATGCGATTTCAAGACTTAATTTCATCCCCTATATCATTTGCATGCATTCATGTTTATATAGACAAAGTTCATGGTGATTTTAACACTTATATTGTGATTCTTGAAATGGTCTTTAAGTGTATTTTTGCATTCTTGTTGGGGTTGATTCTTTAATGATTACTCTTCTTATGTACGTTTCTTTGATATTCGAGGATGAATATTTTCAAGGGCGAGATATTAAAATGACCCCAAAATGCTCAAAAATGTGCCTCGGAAGTGCCAAAAATTATAATTTCCATATATCTCAAAATCCATGTGTGGTATCAAAAATTGACTCCATATTCTTGATCAAGGGGAAAAATTAAGTGGGCAATGGGTCTAACCTCAATTTTTAAGCATCTGTATCAAAATCTGGAAATTACACAATGCGATTACGGAGAAGTTTCTGCAGCCAAGGCGCGATGCGCCAAGGGCGCGCCTCTGTACATTTTATTTGCAGTTTTCTTGTTTGGTTCAAGACTTTTGGGTCTTGGTCCTAAATCTTCTGATGCTTGAAAATACCTATACTTAGTCATATTTCACCTTCATATCATATAAGATATTCCCAAGTACTTTCTCAAACACTTTGAGAAATATTTCACCCCAAATTTCTAGTCCCAAAACTCATTCAGATCTTAAGGATTTCATTCATGCTTCAAGTCTCCATTTCTAATCTGCATCAGCTAATTCTTCAAAGCTAAGTTATGTGGGTTTCACCTATTAGGTCTTTTCACCCATGGTGCCTAAACTTCATTTTTAGTAAACTAATTTATTCTAAGTTTATTTTACTTATGAGTCTTCTCTTATGAATTTAACTATGAAGTATGTTGGGTTTTGTAAAAGTTTGAATATTTATGCATGTTTTAATCTGTGAATCTTAGATCTATCTTGAGATTTAATAATGAATTTTGATGTATATAACATGAGGATGTTACCAAGTGTCGGTGGATGGTTTTACATTGACTTTACTAGCATGATTTCACTTATGAATTGCATGGTTTTGCACTAGCATTACACACCTACCATGTGTTTGATAAAATGTCTGATTAATGTATCTTGAATTATTGAAGGCCTAATGTTTGGCATATGTGTTAAGTGACTTTGTGATGATGAAAGGGTAATATGTATGTATTGATTTCATGAGAAGTATCTATTTTTGTGAGTTGACAATAGCCAATTGAGGGGTCATGCCTCAATCGCCTGGGATGGGGGTGGTAAGCTATCAACCAATTGAGGTGTTGGTACATCAATGGCAACCAACTGAGGGGTTGTTAAATCAATCGCCTAGTATTGGGGTGGTAAGCCATCAACCAATTGAAGGGTTGGTACCTCAATTACTTTCGATGGAGGGTGTTCATGTCCATCAACCAATTAAGGGGTTAGTACCTCAATCACTTCTAAGGGGTGGTATACCTTAGATTACAAGTGCTAAGTTGCTTGGTCTATGATGATGGTCTATTCCTACACATTTAATATGTTCTATATATAATCATGTATATTTCAAGTATCATCCACTTACACAATATTGTTATATGATCATTTATTGCTTAATTATGCATTTTGACTATGTTGCTTATCTATTTTTGCATTGGATCCTTCATACTTAGTACATTCAAATGTACTAAAACATACTCTATGCCTACATGATGTTACCATGTAGGAACCAGAGCGCCACTTGACCAACCTCCTCCTCCATGTGACTATTGCGATATCTCCCAAAGCAAGTTGGTGACTCCTCAACTTCAAGGACATAATTATCTTGATTTATGCTATGTATAGATTCTATTTTCTTCATGGTATGATTTGACTATGAGGGTGAGCCTGGTTGCTTATTTTGGACCCCGCTAAGTTCTTTATTTAGAGGTCTTATTGGATAAGTTATGTAATGATGCTATGAGCTTTGACTCTCTTGACTCTTGATGTTTATGATATGAAAGATGTCCCTTAGCCTTGTATCCCTTCTTTACTATCTCTTATTGTTGTTTTATTGCTTTTGTTACTAAGGATATGTAATGATATATTACAAAGCTTGATTGGGGTCCCTTCGGGTTCCCCATTCATTGTGTCACATCTAGGCCCTAGGCTTGGGTCATGACACTGTGAAACTATGATCTATTATGAAATTTCATGATGGATTTTAAGGTATCTTATATGAGGATTTTACTATATGGTGG
>JAOTQJ010011947.1:2276-13364 GCA_025642045.1 Solanum sejunctum
CAAATACTTGTACATGGAATATACTGATATATAAAATGACTCAAGAAAATAGTAAAGCTCAAACTCAACAGTCACCTCAACTCAGACTTGACTCCTCAACTTAGTGAATATGCAAAGTTTAAAGATTGAAATCATTCTTTGAAAATAGACTCAATATGATGTAACTTAGTTTAAAACATGATATGCTAAATCACGTGTTGCTTAGGAGTTTGTCTAAATAGAAATAACTGCCACCACCTTTAGTTTAGAGATGTACAACAAAGGCAAAGTCATTGCCATGTTCGTCCTAAACTTGCCAAGGTAAAGGGCGATCAACTCTCTCTTGGATCTAAAGTAAATGTCCATCTTATTGAGAGATGAATTGCCAAAGTTAACTGCACGACTATCTTATGTTGGTAATTTAGTTTATGGGTTAGAGTAGTTATTACTCACTTTCATATTAGTGCTAAATACTCCTCCCAAGACAAAAACATGCTCATTCAAATTGACTCAAAATCATCTCATTAGATTATATCCAATCAACTCAACTCAATCATTCAATAACTCAACCAATTAGAGAAATCAATTATGCATACAATCATGACTCAAATGCAAATGGCCATTTAGATTCCACTCAATAATTCTCATTATATAAATCACATAGAATGCTCAATAGATATGCACATAGACAGATGATACGCTCCTCACAATCAGTTAGCACTTAAGTCACTCAACTCAGATAGTCAGACTCATGATTTCAATTCAATTAATATGCAAAAGCTCATAGAATAATGCAAAATTAGGGTTCATGTTGTCAAGTAAAAGTCTAGTGCCAAATTTCATATTCATATTTCTTATAAGGACTCAAAGTAAATACAAGAAACATAAAGTTAGGATCATAAGAATTTCAATTCTCAATCCTTATTCATAAATTTGACTTAAGAAGATGAAAGAACGCGTGGACAAACTCAGTCTATTGCTTTAGGAAGCCTTACATACCTGAAATTAGAAGAAATGATCAACCCTCTAACAATCCTCAAGCTTGAACTCAAAACCCTCACTTTCTCTCCTTTCTTTGATGCTCTCAAAATTTTCTAACAGTATATGAGGAATAATACACCTAGGGTACTGATAAATGACCTAAATTGAGTCCAAAACATCATAGGTTGTACATTATAAAGGTTAGTAAAATACAATAATACCTCTCTAAAAACTATCAATGGGAACCACGAAACCCCATCTATGGGTCATGGTTCCACGAGCCATAAGTGGCCTCTTGTAGGTGAATATGTCCAAAGTTTGAGTTACTGAAATTAGAACATAGGGTTTTACAAACCCCTTTCTATGGGTCGTAGGTTGAGTTACGAGTCGTCTAATAACTCGTAGTTAGCAATTTAAAAATTTTAGATTTTCTGGGACTTCATTCTATGAAGCTAGTCATATGGGCCACAGCTAGAATGATGGGCCATCTGATAGCTTATTATTCAATATCCAAAAAAGTTTACTTTAGAGTCATCAAGCTACGAAGCATGGTCTATGGACCGTGGAATGGTGTACCACCCACTACCTCATATAGGGGCCCTCGGACTTGAAAAAAAATTCATTAAGTCATATGAGCACCTGCGAGGCCCCTTCTATGAGCCATAGATTACTTTATGGGCCATAGGTGACCTTCATGGTCTTCTTCCAGTGACTTTTCAGAATCGTTTTTCTTAGTTTACTCTAGCATCTACTCAGACTAGGTAGGACAAATTAGGGGGTGCTACATGATTATTGTGTTATGATGACATATATTACTTGATGTTTCATTGATGATGAAAAACTGAAGGGGAGTAGTTTAGTCTAGTAAAAGAATAAAAAGCCAAAGAAAAATGGTTCTGGCTATATATGAAAATAAAAGCCAAAGGAAAATGATTTCGATGGATACAAGGTCCATGCGAGACCCTCATAGATTTTTCAATCTGATATGATCAGCCATATGTATCGTAGGATTGACATGCATCATGGTATCTGACATTACACTACATTAATTGCATTTCATATCATTCGCTCCATTATAATTTCTTTCTTAAATTTTTTATATATACCATATGTGATATGTTGAATGCTTCGAACTTTGTGCATTATTGAGATTGAACTACTGAAAGGTTGTGATATATGTTGATAACTTGAGTCATGTACATTATGAAGATTAAACTATTAGGATACTTTGTCATGAGGTTGTACCTGCTTATATTACTAATGGACTATTGTACTACTTGACTTTTGGGATTAGCTGATTAATCTTAGGTAACATTCTATAATGTGTGTGTGTGTGTATACTTCATCGGTATGTGGTTGGGTGAATAGGAATACTTGTGTTCTTCATTGCTTTACTTCAGGTTTAGTTTCCATTTACTGAGTACATATCGTTTGGTGCTCACCCCTTGCTATAGTTTGTAGATTGTGAGCCCGATTTTACCTGATTAGATTTCTCATTATCGAAATGAGCTTCCAGATTCCTCAGAGGTAGCTTCTTGTCCCTTTAGCAGACCCTCGAGAATTCTATATAATGTTAGGTTCTATTCAAGAATTAGACATTAAGCCTTGTATTTTTCCTTCAAGTATTATTATCTAGTGGTTTGTACATGTGCCACCAGTTCTAGATGGGTTTAGGTCGACTTCCTCATACATATCTACTATTCTAGACTATTTTATCTTTTATTTTTATTATTATACTGGACTGTATAGGTTTAGGCCGACTCGCCTTGGTGGGATAAGTGAGTGCCATCACACTCGGATTTCGAGTCATGACAAAAATGTGCATATATTGCTAAATAACATCTTAAAAAACATAGTCTTATTCTTTTCTTGATTCTTCTTCTCCATTCTTCTTATTTAATTTATTCTTCAAAATACCTTGCACTGCACAAAAAAGTACATATGTGATTGTATAGGTGACTTTGTAATGTTTATGGTTTTTCAAAATTGGTATTTTTGATGATTTATGTATGGTGTATTTAAGTTTGTATTTATGGTTTTTTTTATTAATTTGTGGTATAAGTTGGTATAACATCAATTAGGACGACATAATTAAAGAAGATTTCAATCTAATATATTCTATGGTATAAAATTATAATTTGTATATGTATTTTAGTATAATTGTTTGATATGTTGGTATTGCTTTATAAAAAAACACCACCATAGATGTAATACTTTGTAATTTAAATTTTTTATGAATGAATAGTTTTATGTAAACAATAAATTAATTTAATGAAATTTTATTTGAGACATTTAATGGATTTTAGAACTAGCCAAAAGGAATAAACATTTTCTACATTATCCAAACATATAATGCAATGGAACAAAAAATTATGGAACATTAACTAGCATAGAAAATGATATTTAATAAACCTTTAACTTAAGTACCAAAATGTAGTAAATGTAACAACAAAACGGATTCTTTGAAAAACCATAAATATAGTCAAACTTAACTCACAAGATACACTCTTTTATATAGTCAACTTTAAATCAAAATTAGTCAAACTTAACTCACAAGATACACTCTTTTATATAGTCAACTTCAAATCAAAATTATAAAGTACTTCCCCAGTCTCATATTAATTGAACTTGTGAGGTAATGCACACATATTAAGAAAAGCATTCAAAGATAATTTATATAATACTTTTAACTATTGCCCTTTGTGAAATCATAAATATGTAGTGTAATTTATCTCATAAAAAATATAAAACTTCAATAAATGAAAGGGCAAATATGGAAAAAGATTCAAACGTTCTTTTTGAAATTTGAATAATTCAACTATTTTCAACAATTCAACTATTTTGAATATTGAAAAAAGTCTAAAAAATTCAATTAATTTGAGACGGAGGCAGTAATATTCTAAATGTAATGATTTTTAATAGGTATGCAAGTTGATTGTATTTTAGTGTAAGTTATTACTTATGGTCAAAGTGGGTATCAATATTAACTTTTTCTTTTTTATAACTAAAATAAGTATATAAAAATCACGAGAGAGAAGTAAAAATAGATTTGTTCAAGAGAGTCAAAATAGAATTAAAGAAGAAAGAGAAGAAATAATATTTTTTCAGACAATACTAGAATTTTTTTTAAAAGAGGAGAAAATTCAAAAGTCGAAGAGAAAAAAATTTCCCCAAACAATAAGAGAGATAAAAATAGATAAACTTGAAGAGAGAGAAAAGGGTGAGATACAAACGAAGAGAAACATTTTTACCTAGATAGAAGCAAAGTAATTTAGTGCTGATTGAAAAGTCAAAAAATAATATAATAATCATCAATCCCCAAAGATTAGGAAACACAATTAAAAACAAGATACTACCATAAGTACAATCCCCCAAAATCAGTGCATAAATAAAAAGAAGAAAGTCAAAAAATATAATACAAAATAAATCTAAAAAATAACAGAGCTCCTATCACGACCCGGACCTAGGTCTAGGAGTGACACGGCGATTGGGACCCGAGAGTCCCAAAACAAGCCTCAAAACACCAAAATTCACATCTTTGATTCGGAAATGCTTTTCAAATTAAACATCTAGTTCTAAAGGATGGGAAAGTAGGACTCATGCTATGGGGATATCTCAGGGAAAGAGATTAGCATGAATTCACATAGCATATAGCACATAATGACTAAGGAGCAGGTAAGTATGACTCATGCTATGGGGGCAATTCGGGACTTAGGATTTTCTACATTTCCACATCAAACATACATATACATATCAAAATTCCCACAATCAATTCATGATAGCCATAGCCCAAAGATAACCATGATCATAAGTTCAAATGCAACACATAACACATATATCCGATGAGAGTCAACAAGATGTCCAACAATGCCTCTAGTCATAAGATAGGACGGGGGCCAAGACATGTTCTAGATTCACCCTTAAGTATAGATAACATAAACAAAAAGCAATGTAAGGTAAAGGAATGGTGGCTTGTCCTTGGAAGGTAGGACTCACCACAGCAAATATCTCAAAATTTGATCTAACCATTAAACGGTGGATGAAAGAAATCTCTTGTCCCTACATGGTGGAATCATGTAGGCAAAAATATGTGTTAGTATGTTTGAATGTATAAATATGCAGGGTGTAATGTATGTAACTTACCAAAACCTGCATACAATGTTAGATGGCAAGGGCACATAATATAGAAAGATATATAGCAAAGAAGGTGATATAACAAGATGCTATGAAGTTTATGATGCATGAAGTGCAAATGATGCTAATATATATAATGAGCACGTGACCTCAATCGACATAAGTAAGACCAAGTAAGCTACTACCTGGAATCCCGATGATTACCCCTCATCGGCAAAGAGGTGATCTACCTACCAAGGGTAAATCATTCTTCACCTTATGGGTCTCCCATGTCGTATGAAGCAACCTTACTTACGAGACTCCCATTTTGAATAGGATTTTCACATAAAATGTATCATATCATATCATTTCTTCTCCTTATGGGCAACCTCATTTAGGAGGCATTTTTCCTTATGAGCCTCCCATTTCTGAAAGGAACATATGCTAGACACATAGTTTAAGGAAAGAGAGAGAACCCTCCTTCCATCAGTATTAAGTCGGCATCCCACAAAAATATTTATAATATGCGTAGTTATACATGCTTCTAAAGAGATACAAATTTTGCTAAAAATAGTTCAATGCACAATTGGGCTTAAAAGCCAAATACCCTTGATAATAATTCATACTTAGACTCAAATGCTAAAATCATAATTTCATAGTCATAATACTCATGCATAGGAATAGCTCATTCACATACAAAATCTTGCAAATACCCAAAATGCTCAAAGAGCCATAATCAAAGACTTATATGTCGTCACAATATCGTCATAACCAATATCTTATTAAAATTATATCATAGAACATAATTGGACTTAACCCATAACATAATTTCCATAAATTCTCATGAAAATGAGTGCATAGGATATGGATGATGTGAGAGTGACATAGATAATTGAGATTCAAGCTAAAACCATCAATATATTAAGAAATTCAAGTGAAAACATAGTTAAATCCATATTTGAAATCATAATATAATCATCCATGCTTAGATTCAAACATTTAAGGACAATGCATATTCAAATATTCATAATAACAATGTATTTCAATATTTCAAAGCTTAATTCATCTTTAAATCCATAGATAAACATAACCCATTCATTATTGGAATTTAAGGAATCATAATCTTTAAAATCCCAATTTAAAGTAAGCTAGAAATTCATGAAATTGCATGAAATTAATTTGGGTCTCCTTGATTGAAAGGAAATCAAGGATCAAAACGCACATACCTTCAGAAGATGAAGATCACCCAAGAGAAAAATTGATGAAGAATTGAATGTGTCTTGATTCCCAAGTTGAAAATTTTCAAGAACCCCTGAGAGGATTTGAGAGAGTTGTTTGAATAAGAGTGAGTGAGTTTGAATACTTGAATAGGGTTTTTAGGTCTTTGGAAGGTCATTATATAGCATAGGAGATCCCAAAAGACCAATCGAAATAACCAAATTTATGAAAATGCCATTAATAAAATGGAGAGAAAAATGACAAAGTGTTACCTCAGTTGAGGCCTCACAGCCTCTGTGGCACTCCAAGGTTCGTGTGGAGTACCTGTGAGACTACACTTCGGCAAAAATCTAAAAATTGAAACTTGGCTCAACACTTAAAAAAAAATTTCACTCCGAAAGCCTCGCGGAGGGCCTCAAGGCCCATGCCACACGACACAGTTGTGTGGCTGGTCGTGGCATATTACTAGGCCAAAAAGTGATTGTTTCAGGCCCAAGGCCATCTTCACGGTTCGTAGGATGCCACACGGCCTGAGTGGCTTGCCTTAGAGAAATGGTGACAACACAACACAAGAGAGCTTTACGAAAATGGGGATAACTTCTTCATAAGAACTCTAAATAAGGTGAACTCAAGTGCATTGGAAAGCTAATTCAAAGATCTTTAATTTGATAGGTTGTGAGACACCCAGCTCCTTTTAAGCTAAGAGATATGAACTTTAAAATTGACCTTTCTATCGGTACTTGTAAAAAACTTAGCTGATGGAATTTTTTCGAATGTGGCTTGATGTAGGAGACCCACGATGGCCTAAAATAACATAAATAAACTTACATTAAAGGCTTGAAAGTGAACTTAGATTCAGCTTGGAGGTTCCACGGGAATCCACCGGTCAGAGTTAGAAGATTCGACAAGCGTTTAAGTGAGTAAATGAGAAGCTAAGTGTTTAGAATAAAAACGAATAATAATGAAGGGGTTTAAATTGATTTTGGGGTCCCATATAGGGGGTCACACAGCCCGTGGAGGCTTCCATAAGGTGTCATCTTGGGCCAAAACTTTTCGGAATCAAAATCCAACCATCACTTAAACTATACGAAAATTCGGGTCCTTACAGCTCTATGTGCATTTGACAAAAAAAAAAGAAAAATATTGATGTAATTAAAGAAACTACCCTTAAAGTTAGGAAAAGATTAAATATAATAAGAAAATATGCACAGATAAATATAATTTTAAAAAATACCATAATAAAGGACCCAAAAAAAAAAGAGAAAAAGAAACCATAAATAAATTAAAACAAAACACCATAAATAATTAGCTCCTTAATAAGAGCATTAAATGTATAGATAAGGGTGTGAAACTATAATTAAGAAATAAAAATAAAAAATTAATTACTGTAATCCCTGTGGAAGACTAATAAAATAAATGGGATGTATTTTAATAAAATTTTTACCAAATCTCAATAATATAGTAAATATAACAAAAAATACCAAAGAAAGAACCCACAACACAAATCTAATAGTGTCAACAAATATAGTAAAATAAAAGACTAAAAAATGAAATAAATAACCAACTCAATACCATAAATAACACTCCTTGAAATCAGGAATAATAGTCATTAATTGTTCCTTTTCTGAAAAAAATATATTAATATAATAATCTTGTATATTTTGGTAAATAACAAACCTACTGTTGTAAATAAAGTTAAGCATTACCTATATTGTAAATTAACATCTCAAAAAGTACAATCTTGCAGTTTTTTGTTCTTATAACAAGTAATTTAAAGATAAGATTTACTAGACTTATATGAAGAAATTCCATAATTTCATACCTTCTTTCTGCCTCTATATAATTGTCTTAAATGGCATCATCAATTCATACTTCCGTATCATACAAAAGTTCAACAGTGAAAAAAACATAAAGAATTTTACTGTGCTTTTTCTTTTCTCTATGGCAATATTCTTCACTTTATTTGGCAATTCTCTAGGTATGATTTTCTTACTTCAATGCATATGAAATTATTTTATCTACTAGTATGTGTTTGAATATTTATTTTCATTATAGATTTGTTTTGATTGTATCAATTAATGTGTAGTCTTCTCATTACTTTGTATCAGGTGATGATCTTAAATTATTTCACTGCTTATGATGTATGTGCTAATATTAGTTATGGAATTCTAGCTTTGTTTCATCGGCCAGTAGGTTTGATGGCACATAGTTGTACTTGTGCTCCTTCGGGAGATAAACAAAGCATTTGTACCTGTCAAATTCGTTGTTAAGTAAGATAATGTGATAAAACTACTTATTATTGATGTTGATTGAGTAATAAATCAAAACAAAAGTCTTTTCTATTATCTATATATTACTTTTATTAGTGGAAATGCTTTAGCATTTAAAGTTCAGATATCAAAATACCAATCAAAAGTTGAACAATATTCGAATATTTTTTTAAACATGACATAATATACATTAATAGAGATAACAAAAAATATAAATGAAGAAACAAATATATAATACGATCTTAGGAACTTAAATAAGATCATTTAGAGCTTTGATGAGACCATTTATCAGCAAAGAATTTAATTTTCTAAGGAATTATGTGTAAAAGAACAATCAATAATTTTAACACCCAATTGCTAAGGAAATGTGTCAAAAAATATAATGATAGATTATATAAATCATTACTATCCCATATATTTACATGCCTTTTTTGCATCTTCTAAAATGAAATGGATAGATGAAGTTGATAATTTCATACGTTCAGGAAAGTCATTTGTAACGACCCATTAAGTCGTTTTAAGAAATTAAGCTTCTTATGTTATAAAATATTTATCTCGTAAACTTTAAAAGTATTTTTGGGACTCTTCAATAACTTCCGTTATTTAGTTCAGGGATGATTTTAGATAATTAGTTTAGTTGGTGGACTAAAGTAATAATTTAATTAATACCCTATACTATTTATCCTATATTTATTAAAAATAATTAATAGGATTTATCACTTTTACTACATAAAAATTAATGAATAAGAAAAAAAAAGAAGAGTAGGGATTAAAGGGGGATTGAAACCCCTAATTAGAAACGGGAAAAAGGAAAACAACAATAGAGGAGCAGATAGAGACACAGAAACGAAAGAAAATGCAAAAAGAGAAAAGAAAAGAAAGAAAAAGAAGAGAGGAAAAATTAGGATTTTCATCTCAAAATATTAAGGTAATTATTTTCATTTTTTCTATTAAATTTTTATATATGCGACTATGAGTAGATTTTCAGGGTAGAAACATATATAGTTTATATTGAATTAAGAAAATATACCCTAGGATTCTTAGAAAAAAAATATCCATTTAGGGGTAGTATAACGAACCATTTAAGCTGAAATTTGGTGTATGAGTTTATTTTATTATGAGAAAACATAATCAAAAAGAAAATTTCATATTTGAATTTGAAGACTTGGGGTGACTTTTTAAGCCGATTTTTGAGTCAAAAATAAACATAACAATATGAGTGTTATTGGATTCATATTCTTATGGAGATTATATATTTGATAGATTGAAAAAGTTTTGAGGCATTGAAGAAGGGAAAGACATTGGTAGATTATCTTTCTTAATTTCGATTCTTCGATTATGTGTAGGTTATGGTTTATTTTGTGTGTTAGAGAGACTCTCAATAGTAATTAATATTCATTGAGTGTTTGTCACGACTCAAAATGGACCATGAGTGACACCCACACTTACCCTTCTAGGTAGGTGAACCAACATATAAATCTCGATCTATATTAGTAGTTGAACTTATAAAATATGATCATAGTCAAAAGCTCAAACTTATACAGCAAAAATTAACCGAAAATCACAAAGTTTATTACATAACGTTCCCCAATAACTGAAAGTCATCACATCAAGGATATCTAACCTCAAATGCTAAGTCTAACAGTAACAACACCAAAATAGATACATAAAATAATTTATGTCTGAAACTAAAGACACCATGCCTTAACTGATAGAATCTAACAAGAACTAAAAGGGTTAGTGTCACACCCCGGAGGGGACCCAAGACGTGGCCAGCACCCAGATACTATTCCATTTGAGCTCATCACATTCATTTAATCAATGATTTTACTAATCAGCAAAAGGCAAAAAAAAAAGTAACTGGACACATCTTATCATCTAGTCTCAAAATAATAATATGATAGAAGAAGGCTAATAGAAAGAACTAGCTCACAATCTTAACAATCAATATTCAACTCTGGTCTATAAAGCCTCTATTAGTGTCAGGTGGTACCAATGACAGATCCATGGCTACTTCAATCAAATATAACTTAGCAAGTCTAACTCTAAAACAAGATGAAAATAAAAGTAATAAATCCTCTAAAATAGGGGAGGCTCACCAATTAGCTAAACATCCAAGATCCACAATGATGCGCCTGTTGATGATCTCTAATCCCTATATCTGCATCATAAAATGATGCATCACCGAGTGGCATTAGTACGTGAAATATACAATATGTAAAATAACTGAATGAAATCAAAATAGGTAGAATAATATGTAACATCAATCAACATTAAGGATAATAACAAAAATTAACATATCAAATGTCTATCTAAAGCAAGAATAAAGAGAAGACAAGTGACCCATCAAACCTAGTCAATCAAATCAGACTCATCTCGAAGGGACTCATCTCATCTCCTCTTTGAGCTAGTGATTATACAATAATCTGGCTGATGTTGCCACAGTCGTTCTGTACTTGCCAGGTAAGGAACGAATCAAAATCATAATGGACAAGTCTAAAAAGAGATAACAATTTGTAAGTCCTCT
>JAOTQJ010011958.1:0-17816 GCA_025642045.1 Solanum sejunctum
GTTCGATTTGGTAAAGTTTGGGACCAAATGTAAATTTTATTCTAAGTTTAATCCTTAAGATTAAATTGTTGTGGGGTTATGTGTGTGACTAATTCTAATTGGTCCATGTGTGGGAGTTGTGCCTATATATATTGGAGTTTATCTCTTGTACAAGAGAGGTTTCAACACTTGGTGAAAAAAAAAAGAGAATAATCTGAAGGCTGTAGAACCGTCTCGGGTTGCTATAGTGCAAAGGATTTTTTTGAGTTTTTGATTATTTGACGCTTCAAGCTTGGTATATTGGATCCCCTAAGTGGCGTAGAGGCATTATTTGGTCAAGGAAACGCTTGGTTCGACAGTTAGGAAGGTTTGGGTCTAGTGAGCAGCTTAAAAGGTATGTTAATTTCTAGCTTAATTCTTGTAAATTAAAGCTTGTGGGTGTTTTAGGGGTGCGTTATAATAAAGGTAAAACATGATAAAAGGGTTGGTTGTTAGTCTGAATTGTGAATTTCGAATTTGGGGTTGGAATTGAGGACAAGCTTGCATATGAAGATATATTGTTTTATAGTCATGTGTTTATGTATATTTGTCATGAAAATAGACCTTGTAAAGTGAAGGAAGTGTTAGGAAATTATATGAATGTTTACAAGAAGGTTAGCTTGAATTGGAGCCCCATTGAAAGTATAATGTTATGTTTTAGCGTTGGAAGGTTGGATTGGGCATTGTAGTGACGTATTATAACTCTTGGATTATATAAGAAGGATTGAATATGGTAGATATGTGTTTGTATAAATGCTGCCCTATTTTACCAACTATGTCGCAATAGTGTTTTGTGGTGTTTTAATGTTGTGATTGTATTGGAGAGGGTTTATTGATGTTGTAGGTTGTTGTTGTTATTGTTGATTGATTATTTGAGCCAAGTTGAATTCTCGGGGCAGCGTATTTTAAGGGGATATGCTTCCAAAATTTTTATAAAATTTGAAACTAGAGAGTTAGGATTTAAAACCTGATATGGTTGTTAATCATTAGCGTTATCGTAATTTGTGTAGACATTGGACATCCGAAAGCATAAAGCGGATTGGTCTTGCGTTGGAGTTAGTTGGAGAAAGAAATTGAGGTATGTAAAGATTTCTATCTCTTGGCATGAATTAGTTAAGTTTGGTCAACGTCTTATATTTGAAAATTCCTTTTCCTTCACATGTTGGGTCCAAATATATCCTATGTTCACTCCTTGGTACTTTTACAAAAATTGTATCTATATTTTGACTCTTGGGTATGTAGAGCCTGCAAGTTGTAAAAGGTGTGAAATGGTTGAGTATGTTGAAAGAATGTATTTTGTTGGAGGGCGCAAATGCCCGTAACGTTCGACAAAAAGCCTAAACGGGATCTATGTTCATTCCTTGATATAATTATGCTAAATTAACTTCATCCATAACTTTTGAGTCTTTAAAAATCTATAAATAGTGTTCATTTGACCGAAAGCTAAATAGTTGGAAAGCTATGGGTTCTATTGTTCCAAAATCACATTAAAAATTGTTTTGAAGCCTGTTTTAGTGATGTGTATGATGAAAAATTAAGCAAGTTCCTCCGAAATTACCTTTATGTGTGAATTTGAGCAACTTTAGGAAAATTTCGTAAATGACTAACTTTTTGATTTCAAAGATGAACATTTTGCATATTACTAATGTTTTTTTGGAACTAGTTTTTATGCATGTGATTCTCACGACTCTATTCGTGCCATTTTGGTTTTGCTCATCGATTCCCGGGCTGGTTATTATCGTGCTTATGTATAACTATATGTATATATATATATATTCTGAAGTAGGTTGGATACGACGAGTCAATTTGCCAACGGGCCAGCTTTGCTTAGTTTGGAGACATAAGGTGCTGGGCTTGGGATATGTTGGCATCATGACGTGTGAGTGCTTGGACCCTTCACCCCAGCTCACGTCAGTGCTTGGACCCTTCTTCTCAACTCACTTATATAACGGGTGTGATAACCTTTACACATTATGATACGTGAGTGCTTGGCCCCTTCGCCTCGGCTCACCTATCTTATGACGTGAGTGAGTGGCACCGTCGCCTCGGCCCACTTATACTACAATTTGGATTTGTGTTGGAGATTTCGTAGATTAGAAACTTCTGGTGTTATGCTGTGGTATGGCGCGAGTTTGGAGGTCACCATCGTTCTCGTCCAATATGCATTATTTTGATATTTTAAATAAAGAATTATTTTGATGTTTACATACAAGTTTGACTCATATATTTTATTCGGATTATTACTCTCACTTAGATTTTGTACTTTCCGCTTTACATATTCGGTACGTTTTTTGTATTGACCCCCTTCCTTTGGGGGGGATGCGTTCATGTCCGCAGGTACCGACGTACAAGTTAGAGAGCCTTCTTCCTAGGATCTCTATCAACCGTTGAAGTTCTCCCTTTGCCTCAAGAGCAGATTTTGGGTATTTACATGTACACTCATTTTCTGTATTTTGCATTTATGTATATTCGAGGGTTTGATGAGGCCCTGTACCATCCTATGATTCAGTTCGTATGTGTAGAGGTCTATGGGTATATATGGGTGTGGGATATTGTATTTGGTATGACTTCGTATGTATGACACGTTTGTGGGGCATTTCTACCATAGCGGTGACCTAGTCGGGCCACATATATATATATATGTTGATGTTTGTTATTTACTGGGGTTGCTGTTTGCCGGTGCGGTTAGTCAGTAAAACAGAGGAAACTCTGTCAAAATTTTGATAAATTTCTTAGCTATTATAGTTGGAAATTCGGTTTAATGTTTGTCTAGGTGCCCAATCGACACTAATCACGGTCCTTGGGTGGGGTCGTGACATATTCAAGGTACAAACTCCTTGGTGGTTGTATGGTACAAACTCCTCACATTGTTGATGATAAATACACCTTATCACCATGGTGGCGAAGTAAAAAACCCTCACATGGTTGATAATTACAAACCCCCACTATGCTTATTCGGGCTCTTATCCCCCCGGATTGGGTATGGTCTAATGCAAGACTTTATATAGATTATGTCATGTATATAAACTCATTTTATCATTATATAGTTAATCATGTCATATCTCATGCTTTGGACCTTCAACTCCTCAAGAAACCACATCCGAACATTTGATCAAACACTTAGAGGGTGTGTAGTGCTAGTATAAAATCATGAAATATAGAGATGAAATCAGGTAGAAAAATTCATAGTAAAACCATCAATCAACACCTTGCAACACCCTTAAGCAACATATATCAAAATCCCTTCTCAAATTTTACAATATATCAAAGATTATAGCTCAAAACATAGTAAAATGGTCACAATTTCTCATAGCTTTAACAAAGTGTGCAGTGAATTTTATAATAAGCAAGACTCATTTGTAAATCAATTTTAATGAAATTTGAGTAAAAGGAGGCTTGGGTGTCATGGGTGAAAAGAACCTATGAAAGAAACCCACATCCCTTAGCTTATGGAATAACTTGGTGAAGATCAGAGATGGAGACTTAAAGCTTAAAGAAGAACCTTAGCTTGGGATGAGGATTTGAGACTTGAATTTGGGGAGTGAAAATATGGCTAAGTGTTTGAGTGAGTATTGGAAAATATTTAGGATGAAATAAGGCTAAGTATGGGTAAAAACACGTTTGAGAACACTTACGCCTAAGACATTAAAGTATTGGACCGAACTAAAAAACTAGTCCCCAAAATGAACAAAGGAGTGTCGTGAAGGCAATGCAGAAACCTCTCTAGAAATTGCTCTTTTGGAATTTCATAATTGCAAAGCTTTTGCTCTTAAATCTGGGTTAGATCATTTTTCACCTAATTTTGACCCCATGAAACACGAATATGAAGTCAAATTTTTGAAATAACAAGTGAATTTTTAGATATATGAAATTTAAAATTCTAGGCATTCTGAGGCACGTTTTTGGGCACTTTTTGCGGTTGTTTCATTAAAAGTATCCATGATTTTACAAGTATCAAGTTGAGCACTATTTTAAGATTTTAACCTCTTGTGAGCCATTCATGTCAAGGCAAGGAATCATGTATAATTATTATTTACTCTCATGTTCAAGTTAGGCTCACTAGTAGAGGTGAAGCATGTGAATGAGCTACTCATGTCATGTTAACATGTCTCTTACATGTTATTCAAGTTATGACTTTTCTCAAGTATACCTTGAAATTAGACTTAGCACCAGTTGAAGCTTAAGACGGGGGCTCGACTCAAGGGGTCCTAATATAAAGTCACTAGTCTCTAAACAATGTGCCACCATAGGATTATATATTTTACCCTTGCTATACTAGTGGATCTATTTAGTTTATGTTATCATGTTTGGTTTGCCTTGGCAAGTAGACCATACTTCACCAAGTGGTGTCATTACGGTCACCTGTATCAAGGGGTGCCATGCCTTAGGTTCCAAATTGTAGTTGTTTGGTCAATCTTGGTTAAGGTCTCCTTCCACATATATATATTATCATATGCAAGTTAAATGTTTTGCATGAAAATTTTATTACAAGCATTGATCATACATGGCATATTGAGATTGTACTTATTGTCTATATCTTTTGCATTTTGAATATATTACCTTATATCTTTGTTGCATTGCACTCCACATACTTAGTACATTCAAAAGTACTAACACATACTCTATCCCTACATAATATTACCTTGTAGGAACCGGAGCTCCTTTTGATCCTCCTCCTCTACATGGCTAGCTTAGTCCTTGAAGAATTCTCTTGGTGAGTCCTCAACTCCGAGGACAATATCTATATTATCCATGTTATGTTGCGACTTCTTCTTTATGTTGGATACTTATTATTATGAGGGTGAGCTTGGGAAGTGTCTTGGATCCCCCTCCATTCTAAAGTAGAGGTGATGTTGGATACTATGTTTGTATATGCATATAAGCTTGATTTTTTTTTATGTTCCTATATTTATAAAAGATTTCCCTTAGTCCGACTTCACTTTTTATAATTGTCTCTTGTTGATTTTTATTTTGCTTCCTCAACCAAGGATGTCTACATGATATACTAAGAGGCTTATTTGGGCTGTCTCTGGACTTCCCATTCGTTGTATCATGTCTAGGCTCTAGTCTTCAGTCATGGCAAGCTTGGTATCAGAGCACTAGGTTGTTCATGGTTTTTTGAAATCCAATACACCTCATTGATTAGACTCTTATTCATAGTTGTGAAGTGCGCCATAACTATGAGTGGGAGGCTGTGAGGCATTTTAGGAAATGTTTCATTTGTTCATGATCTATATCATGATTTAGATGTAAGGATAAGGCTTTTCCCCTGATGAATGGTCTTTGCTCTTCTAGATCATGTCGCTACCAAGAAGAAGACAAAGGAGAGCCCATACACCCGAGGAGCAACCGACCCCTCTTGTTCCTCAATCTCCTCAAGATGGAGGGATAGTTCAAGATGATTTCTGGGATGACATCACAATGTTGGCCTATGCTATGACCAACCAATTGAACTAGGGGGCCTAAGCTCCTCATGCTCCTACTCTTGCCTTAAGGGTAAAGGTTTTCACAAGGATGAACCCTCCGGAGTTTCATTTATCCAAAGTAGAGTAAGATCCTCAATAGTTTATCAATGAGTTGTATAAGGTTCTATCCTTTGTAGGGCTAAATTTGGAGGCCAAGGCAAAATTGGCGGCCTACCAACTCAAAGGTATGGTTTAAAATTGGTTTGCTCAATAGAAGTTGGAGAAGGGAAATGGTGATGTTATTCCCTAGGAAAAGTTCAAAGCCACCTTTCTGAACTAGTTCTTTCCTATTGAGTTGAGAGAGGCTAAGACAATGGAGTTCATGAAACTTAAGCAAGGTTCCATGAGTGTGAGGGAGCAGGCCCTTAAGTTCAACAAGCTCTCCAAGTATTCTCTTCAATTGGTTACCAAACCTAGATCTAGGATGAACAAGTTTGTGTCGGGGGTGTCCAACTTTGTAAATCAAGTATGTCATATCTCCATGTTAGTGAATAATATAGACTTGTCTCAGCTCATGACTAATGTCTAACAACTTGACGGGGAGAAGCTTAGAAAGAGAAGAAGTGGCAAGTCCAAGTGGGCTCGATTTGAGGGTGGTTTCCAGGGTGCCAAGTGTGGCCATTTCCAACAAGGCCACAAGTTTCAAGGTCAAGGGTCCTCGAATGCTCCTAATAAGAGGTTTGCTAATGATGGGGTATCTTACCCAAGGTTTCAAGGTGGCAATAGTGGGATGACTAATCATAAGTGCCAAAGGTGTGGGAGAAACCATGGTGGTCCATGTTTGAAGAATTCTAATACTTGCTTTGGTTACAATGAAATAGGTCACAAGGTTGTTGATTGTCCTTATGCTCAAAATAAAGGGTAGAGATGGTCTTCCTCAAGGACAAGGTGCTAATATGGATTAAGGGCAAAGGGAGGCCAACAAGGGGGTGCTCTAAGGCAAAATAGGTTCTATGCTCTCCAACGAAGGCAAGGAGTGGATAAGGTGCTGTTACCATATATTAAAGGATATTTGTTAAGATATGTATATATTCCTCTATAGCTTCCCCTTTGATAAAGTTTACCCAAAAGAAGGTAAATTTTGTTTGGTTCAATGAATGTGAAAGGAGTTTTTCAGACCTTGAAAGACAAGCTTATCTCTGCTCCTATTTTTGCCTTATCAGAAGGGTTAGAAGGCTTTGTGATTTATTGAGATACTTCAAGGATTGGTTTGGGATGTGTTTTGATGCAAAATAGCAAGGTTATAGCATATGCCTCTAGGCAACTTAAGGTGCATGACCAAAATTATCCCACCAATAATCTTGACTTGGCAGCCATAGTGTTTGTTTTGAAAATATGAAGTCACTATTTATATGGGGATCTTGTTGATATGTTTACCAACCAAAAGAGTCTCCAATATGTGTTCACCCAAAAAGATCTTAACTTGAGGCAAAAAAGGTAGTTAGAGCTCCTTAAGAATTATGACTTGAGTGTGCACTATCATCCTAGCAAAGCTAATATTGTGGTCGATGCTCTAATTAGAGTTTTCATGGGTAGCCTAGCTCATATTGATATTGGTAACAAGGAGGTGGTTACAGAAGTTCATCGGTTAGCTAGGTTAGGGTTTAGGTAAGATGAAGTTAAAAATAGTGGTGTAGTGGTTATTGATGGTTATAAATCTTCTTTGATTGAGGAAGTCAAGTCAAAATAAAACCTTGACCTTGATTTGCTAGAGTTGAAGGCTTTCATGAAAGATGGTAAAGTGGAAGTTTTCTCCCAAGGGCGAAAAGGTTTCATTAGGTACCAAGGTAGGTTTTTTGTGTACCTAATATTGATGACTTGAGAAAGTTGATTTTGACAGAGGCTCATAATTCATCTTATTCTATTCACCCCGGTTCCACAAAAATGCATAGAGAGTTGAGAGGGGTATATTGGTGGGGTGGTATAAAGAGAGATATTCCTAAGTTTGTAGAGGATTTTCATAATTGTCCACATGTGAAGCTAAACATCGAAGGCCAGGTGACCTAGCCCAAGACAAAGAAATTCCTATTTCGAAGTGGTAATAGATCAACATGGATTTTGTGGTTGGTTTGCTCAAGACTAGGAAACATTTTGATTATATTTGGGTTAATATTGATAGGATGACTAAGTCAGCTCATTTTCTATCAGTTAAGAGAACTTATGGTGCCGAAGATTATCCCAAGTTGTATATTCAACAGTTGGTTAGATTGAATGGGGTTCCCTTATCTATCTTTTTGGATCATGGTGCTCAATTCACTTCTAATTTTTGGAGGTCCTTCCAAAAAGGACTTGGTACCAAGGTTAAGCTTAGCACGACTTTTTATCCTTAAATGGATTTCAAAGCTAAAAGGATTATCCAAACTTTTGAGGATATGCTTAAGCCTTGTGTTTTGGAGTTTAAGGGTAGTTGGGATGAACATCTTTCACTTATTGAGTTTGTTTACAACTATAGCTAACACTTTAGTATTGGCATAGATCCTTTTGAATCTCTATATGGTAGACATTATAAATCCCCGGTTGGGTGGTTTAATGTGATGGAGATGGCTTTGTTAGGACCGCATTTGGTTATGGAGCTTTGAATAAGGTAAGGTTGATAAGGGAGAGGTTGAAGGTGGCTTAAAGAAGGCAAAAGTCATATTTTGATGTGAGAAGAAGAGATCATTAATTTAATGTTGGTAAATGGGTTTACATGAAAGTCTCACCCATGAAGGGTGTGCTCCGGTTTAGCAAGAGAGGAAAATTGAGCCCAAGGTTTCTAGGACCTTGTAGAAGAGAAGAGTTAGCAAGGTTGCTTATGAACTAAAGTTGCCAATGGATATCAGCATGGTTCATCCGGTCTTCCATGTGTCTATGTTGAGAAAGTGTGTAGGTGACCCAAGTGCTATAGTGAGCTTAGAGGTTGTGGGTGTTGTGGAAGATAATTTGACCTATGAGGAGGTCCTGGTGGAGATATTGGATAGACAAGTGAAAAGGTCGAGGAACAAAGATGCAGCATATGTCAAGGTCCTTTGGAGGAATCAACAAGTCGAAAGTGCCAATGGGAAGCTGAAGCGGACATGAGCAAGTGATATACATACCTCTTCCACTCTACTCTAGAAGAAGGTAATAACTTCAATGATTTCAAGTCTTAAGTTTCATCCCTCATGTCATATTGCATGCAATCATGTTCATGGTAACAAGTTTATGGTGATTTTTAATATTCATGTTGAGACTTTTTGAAAATGATGTTTAAGTGTAATTATTGTATTCATGTCGGGCTGAAATCTTTATAATTACTTCTCTTACTCATGTTTCTTTGACATTCGGGGACGAATGTTCCCAAGGGAGAGATATTGAAACACCCTCGTGTGCAATAGAATGCCCCATAATTGTAATTTTTACATATCTCAAAATCCATGCATGATTTCAGAAATTCAACTTCATATTCTTTATCAGGGGGAAAACTGAGTGGAGATTGGGTATAAACCAGATTATAGAAAACCCATACCAAAACCTAAATTTGGCTAATTTCAAATTATAGTGATTGTCTGCACCCAGGATGTGATGGGCTTGGGGCACGAACTAGCATAAATCTACTAGCGCTTTTGATCTGCATCGCGCCTGGAGCATAGATCAGTGTAAAATTTTCCCTAGTTTTTCCTATTTCATCCAAAGGAATTAGTGTAATAGCCCAATGCATATTTAAACGTGAAATCTTTCATACTTAGCCATTTTGCAAATCTATACCTCACAAAATTCTCTCAAAAACCTCTCCAAGACATTATCAAATCTCTCATTCAAATTCAAGGATCTCAAGATCAAGTTTGGAACTCAAGTACCATCTCAAACTTCAAGTTTCCCTCTACACAATTTCAAGAAAATCCAAGTTTGAGGTATGTGGGTCTTCATCCATGGGTCCTTTCACCCATGGAGCCCAACCTTCTCTTTTTATGAAAATAGCATGATTTCAAGTTGTATTACTTATGGGTATCTCTTATTATGGAATATGAGCATAAATTATGTTGGGCTTTTATCAAGTATTGATTAATTATACACAAATATCTATTTTAAGCTTATTCTATGAGTTGATTTATATCTATTGAGATTGTGCATGATTTGAGCTATGAAAACTATGAACTATGATGAACTTTTGTGAAGGATTTCATGATACCCAAATTAGGGGTTTTATTACAATGATGGTGGGTTGATTTTTAATTAATTTTACTCTCCTTGTTATTCTCTTGAGTTGCACGAATTTGAACAAGTAACATGAACCCACTATGTGTTTGATGAAATTACATGACAAAAATTCTCAAGTTGATGTTGAACTATTACATGATTTACAAGTAAAGTGACTTCATAATAATTAAGGGCTTTCAAGCATGTACTTAAATCATGAAAAGTATCCATGATTTTACAGTTATAAAGTTGAGACCTATTTCAAGATTTTAACCTCTTGTGAGCCATTCATGTCAAGGCAATGGTATAATTATTATTTACTCTTATGTTCAAGCTAGGCTCACTAGTAGAGGTCTAGCATATGAATAAGCTACTTATATCATGTTATCATGTCTTTTACAAGTTATTCAAGTTATGACTATTTTCAAGAATTCCTTGGGATTAGACTTAGCATCGATTGAGGCTTAAAATGGGGCTCGACTTAAGGGGTCCTTATATAAAGTCTTTAGTATCTAAACTATGTGCCACCATAGGATGATATATTTTACCCTTGCTATACTAGTGGATCCATCTAGTTTATGTTATCATATTTGGTTTGCCTTGGCAAGTAGACCATACTTCGTCGGGGAGTGTCATGCCTGGTCACCTGTGCAAGTTGAATGTTTGAATGCAAGTTTTATTACAAGCATTGATCATACATGGCATATTGAGATTATAGTTATTGTCTATATCTTATGCATTTTGAATATATTAGCTTATGTCTTTATTGCATTGCACCTCACTTGGTACATTCAAAAGTACCAACGTATACTCTATGCCTACATGATATCTCTATGTAGGAAACAGAGCTCCTTTTGATCATCCTCCTCTACGTGGATGGCTCAGTCCTTGAAGAATGCTTTTGGTGAGTCCTCAACTCTGAGGACAGTGTCTATATTATCCATGTTATGTTGCCACTTGTTTATGTTGTAAACTTATTATTGTGAGGGTGAGACCAGGAAGTATCTTGGGTCCTACTCCATTCCAAAGTAGAGGTGATATTGGATACTATGTTTGTATATATGCATGAGTTTGATTCTTTTTATGTTCATATGTTTATAAAACACTTCCCTTAGTCCCGCTTCCCTTTTTGTACTTGGATCTTGTTGATGTTTATTTTTCTTCCGCAACCAAGGATGTGTACATGATATGCTAAGAGGCTTGTTTGAGTTGTCTCCTAACTTTTCATTCATCGTGTCACATCTAAGACTTATGATTAGGTCGTGACATCACCAAATCAATTAGAAGATCTATACCAATAAAAAATCTAAGATTGAAGACAATTATATCCATAAAAGATCCGGATCAGGAGCTAAATAAGGAAAGAAGATTTGATTTAGTGGCCTACCTAAAAAGCCTTACCTTATTCTTGGAAAAAGGATCCATCAAAGCCTCAGTCCAAGGATCAACTCCCTTGGGACGCCATCTCTTCTACATAAAAGGAGGCATTCGGGATATCTTAAGACTCAGACAAGCCTACTGCATTTCAAGCATTTCTTCAATACAATTCATCTTTATAAAATCATTGTAATCTTTAGAGTTGTTATTGTAAAAGAAAAAGAGAGAGAAAAGAAGAAAAAAATTATAGAGATGTATGTATCAATAGAAAAACAAAAACAAAAAAATGAGAAGAAAAATTTGAGTGTAGTATTAGGTTGGAATTCGTGTAACTACCATTCTACAAAAGGCTTGATGAGAAATCCCTTGCAACACAAGGGGACTGGACCTAGGATTCACATTGAATCCAAACCAGTATAAAAACATTCGGTGTTGAATTTTCCTTTTATGCATTTTAATTTTCTGCTTACTTATATAATTACTTTAATCAACTATCTCATATACTAGTTGACTATTTGAATACAAGCTTAAGTTAAATAAAAAAGAAAGAAAATTCAATTCACTTCCTCCTCTTACACTTTCAGCTTTCATGACACCCAAGATGAGGGTGTTACTACATTATTTGTGGATTGATTTGAATGAATTTAAACTGAATTGATTTTACTCTTTCATGTTTTATACTCTTGAATTGCATGATTTTAAGCATATGTATCTACACCCACAAATGTTTGACTACATTTATATGACAAGAATTCTTATGTTGATGAAAAATTATTACATGTTTTGCAAGACAAGTATTTTCATGGTATGTATGGGCTCCCAAGCATGTATTAAACTCATGAAAAGTTTTTATGATTTGCAAGTAATATGTTAAGCCCTTAGTCAATATTTCCACCCTATTGTGAGTGAATAATGTCTACATGTAGGGGACAAGCATAACTACTTACCCTTATGTACACTTGAAGAGGTCAAGTATAATCATTATTTTACCCTTATTTGCCAACTAAAGCTCACTAGTAGGGGATAAACATGTTAGAATCTCCACTCTCATGTTAAATGCGATGCCTCCTAGTAGGGGTCAAGTCAATCCATTATTTTTAACCTCTAGTACAAGGTATATGCCATGTGCGGCCAAGTATTTGAATGAGCTACTCATGCCATGTTATCATGTTTCTTACAAATCATTCATGTTATGATTCAATTTATGATTATTTCAAGTATGATGTGGGGTTAGACTTAGCACTGATTGAGGCTTAAGGTAGGCGGAATGGACACAAGGGGTTCTTATATAAAGTATTGGACTCTTAACTATGTATCACCATAGGCTTATATTATTTTCCTAAATGGGGGTTTACTAGTGGATCCATCTAGGACAAGTTACATACTACATTGGGTCAAGTAATGTTTACCTTGGCAAGTAGACCACTCCTTTATTCGGTGTGGAGTGCACATTGGGATTCCAAGTAGTAGCTCACTTGGTCTTATATGTCGGTTAAGGTCTCCTCCCATATATGTATGTTATATTAGGCAAGTTTGAGTATCTTCATGCATATTTAAACTTAATCATTGATTATACACATCATATTAAGCTTATGTCTATTGATTATGAGTATGCATCTTGATTATTATGGCTTACGTTGCTTGTACAATTGTACCCCATATACTTAGTACATCCCAAGTTCTAACACATACTTTTTGCCTACATTATCTCACCATATAGGGACTGGAGTTCTTATTCATTCTTCTCTTTGTGGCTAGGTAGTTTGTTTAAAGATTGATATTCGTGAGTCCTCCATCCCGAGGACAACATCTGCTTACTTTCATACTTTTATCTGGACTATTCTATTTTTGGATATTATCTTTGAGGGTAAGCTTGGGAGATGTTTGGGCCCCTGCTCCATACTAGTAGAGGTGTTGTTTGATAAATGAGTTTTATGTTATTATCTCGACTCTTATTACGTCATTGTATTGTTGGAGATTTCCCTTAGTCCATTATTCCCTCTTTTGTGGTAAATGTTTGTTATTTTGTTAAGTTGGAAGTCCCAAGTCCCTAAATACCCCAATAGCGTGAGTCATACTTACCCACCCCTTAGACTTATTTGCTATGTGATCAGTTTATCATCTTCCATATAACATCCCTATAGCGTGAGTCTAAAGCCCGGTTATCCCTTCAAAACTATGTGCTATATGTGTATTTATCTTTTATTTGCTTCCGCAGAACCAATGATGTGTTGCACATGCATATATGCTTGTTTTGGGATCCCTTCAAGTTCTCATTCCCCGTGTTATATCTAGGCCCTAGGCTTGGGCCATGACAATGGTGATTGAAGGCATACTTCTATGAAGTTTGGGAAAGTAACCCTTGAGCGGGAAAAGTTTTGGATTGGGAGAAGTTTTCTACAAACGGAGGAAAAAGTACTTGGATTTGTGGCCACAACATGATCGCCTCCAGAACATGATCTATTCTGCCAGGATTATGGCTGAGACTCAAGTTTATGTTGGGAATGTTGTTTTTGTCTAATATTCAAAAAATAATAATGATGTTTTTATATAATCTGTAGTTTTTATATGTATCAACCTCATTCTGTTTATTTGATATTCATTTATTTTGAATGGGCCAGATTGTACTATGTCTTCTATTTTTGCTATACTCCTTAGCTTGTGTAGATCTGACTCTTTGTCCTAACATTAATTTCATAACATCACTTTATATTTATAGAAAAATTCTATATTTTGAGCACACACAATGGTTTTTTTAATGGAATAGACATATGAATATGTTATACTCCTTTACATGTTACTATCATTTATGTGAACTTCACAAAATCCAAGCTTTATTTGATAACACATCTAACATGTCATTTATTTTCTTATGCTTTTAATTTCTTTGGCTGCCTAGGTGTATACAAAGAAGCTAGCAAGAAGTGACAAGTTCAAAACTGGTGTAGACCAATTTGTTGATGAGGAGTGTGTAGTGGAAGACAAAAGATCAGATGTCTTTATTGGAGAAATCCCTGTGATGGTTAACTCAGAATTGTGTTGGATGAATGGTATTGACAAGCCTGACTGTAAATTTGATCATGGGGGATACTTCATTGTAAAACTAGCTGAAAAGGTAGCATATTCATTGAAATTCTCTTGTGTCAGTTGTAATTGAATTTTATATAACAACGCAAGTCTTGTAGGATGCTAGAATGTCACATTCACCAATTTTCTTTTGAATATTTGCTTCTATTCACCACCATTTTTGTCCTATTTGTTGTTATTTAATTTAAGGATAATTTTATTTGTAACTCAATGATAGTTTTCAATATAATATGATTTATTAAAATTTAAATTCATTAAGACAGATTACATGTGCAACATGCGTATCCAAAAACTAGTATATAAATATGCATATGTACGAAATTGCTAATTTGTGTTCATCAACATTAAGGGTATGTTTACCACCGCCAAAAGAGAGCAATTACAGGCTTCTTGTCAAATCTATAATATGATCTATATCTTCTATACGAATTGTTTACACTAAACTATTTGCTCAAAGTTTTTAACTGGTAATACAAAGTAGTATTGTTATCCTTGAAAAGTCTTTAGCTACAGAAGTTCTTTCTCAAGCTTCAAGTTGAGTAATGCGATATTTTCCCTTGGCTGACTATATAGTATGCCTTAGTCTCAAAAGAATGACCAAGTACACTTTTGGAAGTCAAATAGTATGTTTCTAGACTACAAATTTCAAACATTTTCTAAATACACTTAGCAAAAGAATTGTGGTTTAAGTACATCTTATTTTGAATTTTGTATGTAGGGGTAAGATTTATTTCAGTAAAAGAAAAAAGAAAAAATAATTCATGTCAAAAATTAAATGTGTCCACCTCTCATACTCCGAGTCCACCATTTCTCGAAATGTATGTAACTTTGGCATACATGCTACACTTTTGCTATTTACTATAGTGATATATAGTATTGTTTAAATCTTTTTTGCCTTTTCGAAGTATATTTCCTATTGCAACTCTATGTTGATTAAAATGTCTTGCTATTTGAATTTCAAACCTTTATTACATAGGAGCAACTTTGTTTAAAAAGACTCTAGGTGTCAAACGATCCAACTTGGATGATTTAATATCACCCAGGTGAAAAAAGGAAGAGAGTCTACACTAAAATGGCAGAGACCTTGAGCACTTTAGGGAGGAGAAAAGGCCCTTAGTGTGTACCTCCTCACAGAAATGTCAATTTGGGTCTTGGTTTTTTCTCTAGGTGTATCCTCTAACAGGGAGGTTGTGTGACACCTCATAACTCTATGCTCTTATTTGTCCATGTTTCAAGTTTCATTTGTGTAGGTGGGGAGTGTATTAAGGGTCATGGGAGACTTCTAGTACTTAGATGAGTTCAAAACTTCTCTACGAGCTGAGTTTTGGGTGTTGGTTCTGTCATGCCTCAAGTCCTATTAGGGCGGACTGACACACGTTGCCGATAAGGCTCGGGAGAACTAACCTATATTATGCACTTTCTAGACATTTTATAATAGATTTGTATAATTTAGCATACCTTTACATATGTAAACAGTGATACAAATCGAAAGGAAATGGCTGAGACTAGGCCGTTGGGGCTACGACGTTAAAAGTATGAGACATGACCACAGCTCAATTTACATAGTCTACAAAGCCTCTAAATAAAAGAGTATCTGATAAGAGTTGGAACAGGCCTAGCTTGATTAGCTATACAATACAAACATATGAACTTTAGACACATACAAAGCTTTGGAGCAACCTGGAGCTTGGTAACAACAGCTGAACGTCCTGAACTCTACTGAGGAGATCTACTAGCACTTGTACCTGCAATATAAAATGCAGGTCTCCCATAAGGGATATCAGTACGAGATAATGTACTGACTATATAAGGCATGAATACTACATATGAAGTAACAACTTCAAATGAAACTATGCAATGGTGTGGAATAAGAGACCACTTTTGGATATACTTTGGGATCGTTTACTTTATGTTCCTTAAATTGCTCTACATTTACTATATAGTCTGTGCACATCATAAACTATAAATGACCAACTGATCAATGGTGAAACTATATTAAGTTCATCCCTGGCTAGGTTATACTCAACCCCTCGGGCTACCACCTATTAGAAATTGTATACTTTATGTTTCATATACCTTTGAGCTTATTGTTTTAGTAGTGATAATAATGGAGATTTCAGGCTGTATATGCAATATATAACATGAAAATAAACATTCAGGACAACATGGCACTGAAGAGAGTATGTTACATAGCAACGAAATGCGTATGAAATGGAACAACTCATGAACTTTGTTTAGCAAAAAGAACTCATGTACTTGGTATCCATGTATAAATATAGATTTGAAGGGAACTACATATAGGATCATATGAACAGGCGAAAGAGTGGATACAAGGCTGCTTATCAAGTTGGAGTAGATAAATACCTTTACTTACCGAAGGATCTATGTTTCATGCCAAATGATACGAATTTAAGTAACCTTACATACCTCGTTGTATGACCTTGTTACTACCTTAGAGTGGCTGCCTTTCCCTCAAATATTTATCTATACCATAATAGGTAATAAATCTAGTATTAGTAGTAGCACAACACTTCTAGACAGTCCAATATCACAAAAATGATCACCCGGAAAGCAAGCTTTCAATTAGTGATGCAAAGGCATTTCTTCAACCTTTTCACTTATAACCATATTTTCTGACAACCATTCGTATGTACATATTATGTACATCTTATTTTCAGTCCCTTAACAGTCCCACAACAGCCCACAATACACAACACACAATAATTCTTCACAACATACAAATAAGCAACATAACGTTATACCCTTTTACCATACTTTGACTTCAACAATTCCAAAATTGTTTCAACTTTGGCAAAATTATTTCCAATGATTTTACCACATAAAATCAGTTTTAGTATAGTCCAGAAATAGTCCCAAATAAGGGGTAAGTCATGGAATGACATACTACAATTCTACACAACTTACAAATGAACAGCATAACATCACTCCCCCCTTCGCTACATTTCGACGGCGATAATTCCAAACCTTTCCCAACTCTAACCAAACTATTCCAACAATATTTACATATACCAATAGTGATAATACAATTTTATAACATCATCCAATAAGTCATTAAGTACATGAGCCAATAGCTTTAAATCCAACAACTCCCAACTTCCAACCAATAGTACACTTAAGATAGTACAATAAAACTCATATGTTAAATGCGACGAAAATCTGGGAAGAAACCTTAGGGTAGTGTCTATAACTCAAATAATATTAAGAACATCAAATTCTCTTTATAATATAGACTATAAAATATTTAGAAATCACTAAAACAAAAGGATAGAGTGCAGCAATTTTCTGGACACAAGCTGTCCAGAATTTTCTAACAAAGCATACCATCATCTACTTCTTGATTTTCATGAAGGAATCATGATAAATACACAAATATAACCAATTACCTTTATATTTAAAGTTTAGCAACTCCTTATGAAACCTAAGAGATCCTTTGGCTGTTGCTGCTAGGTCAAGAAACGCGTAGAGAGAAAATGGGGAAAGCTGAAATTTTTTCCAAGTCTAAATGAGGACTGAAATGTGCTGCTTATAATCCCCTCTTGAAGGGCCTCATTTGGATGAATTGCCTTGGGTTTATTGACCACCAAATACCATATAATATTGTGCTAAATATTCAGCATCTTAGTCCCCAAAATTGGGCCAAAATGGGCATCAAATTCTAATGGACTTGGGCTCCAATTTTCAGCCTTCCTC
>JAOTQJ010011978.1:0-17815 GCA_025642045.1 Solanum sejunctum
ATTACATTTTGAAGCTTTTCTTAGGTTTCTAGGGTAGTTTAGTGTTCTTTCTTGGAAAACACATTTTGGGGATTGCAAGTCATGCCTTGTACTCATTGTTGATCAATGAAGCTTGTGAGTTTACAACTTCATGTGCTTATTTTCTTCATTTTTGTTGGTAAAACATGTGCATTTTTGTGTGTTTTGCTTTACCCATGGGTAGCTAATCACCCACAACTTGTGGTTGTGGGAACCATGGGTAGTTGACTTGAAATAACCTAGTTTTCTTGCATTTCTATTATTGGGGTTTTGCAAGTATTATCTATTTCCCTTTATTTTTATTATTTTTTGGTAGTGGCCGACACTAAACCCTACCTATTATCACGATCCCGACTAAGGTAGTGACGAATACGAAAAGGAAAGTAGATGACAGAATTTGATTGATGTGTTCTCATCTAATCAACCAAACCTGACCAAGGAGAGGTTGACTGGACTATTAGTAATGGTTACTTGGCATGCCATGGTGGCCGAACAAGTGCCATGGTAAAAGTCGACCTTCACCTTGACAAGAGGCCTAGAAAAATCTAAGTTACCATCCTGCATGTGAATCACCAATTATAGTTATGTATATAGGGTAATCAAGTCGACGAACCATGGGGAAAACAATCCCCAAGTTGTTCCCAAAATTTAGTGTTACCTTGTGTGATAGTTAGTGTTTATTTTAGTTTGATTTTGAATCACGAAAACCCCCCATTTAGAGACTATAGTCATAAATACTAGATTTGATTAGTAGTGAAGTCTTATAGTCAAGCCCTATTTTCCAATAGACTCAACCCTAACCTCGGCTAGGTTAATTACTGATCGTGACCACTTTCTTATTAGAGCGTGAACATCATCAATGATTTATATACTTGTGGTATGGATTGGAGCCTATAGGTATGCCTGTGTTTGTACTTTCGTAGACGAAAGTGTTATTAGTAGGGGATGTTGTAATGACCCTCTGGGCATTTCTATGGTTTTGCTATTATTACGTTGATTGGAACATGTGCGTAGTGACCTTACTCGTAAAATGCATTTTAAGGTAAATCCTAGTAAACTAACTTAGAAAGGAATTTAGACTATTCCATTAGCTCCAAGATGATTGAATTAGGCTAGAAGCATATCCAGTGCAATTATATCATGGATTGCAATTTGGACGCCAAAACTAGTTAATAGTTGATCCAGTCAATGCTCTTTAGAATGTGCCCCAAATGAGAATGTTGATAATGTGATTGCTCTAGAACATTGATTTAGGTCAAGGTCGACCCTTCGTTTGATACCAGGGATGTCTGGATGTAATTTAACCCTCCAGGGGCTTTATGTTAAAAGTTGCTTATAAAGGAGTGAGACCCTCATATTATCCTAGGAAGCTCTATTGGAAATTCTATATGCACCTTAGATCTAAAACATCAAAATCTATATGTTTACATATTTCGTTTGCGAAAATAGGCGTCCGAATGAGCCCGAAATGAAAAAAAAGATCGTAGGGAAATGGCAAGATGGATGATGTGGCAGGTAGCTGTGCTGCCATATGGTGAAACTTGGCACCGCCATGGCAGTGACCTTGCAACAGTACATATATATATATATATGTATGTTTGAGGAAATTATATACATAATTCCTCTAATTTTGCAACACAATTCTGAGTTCATTTTTCGTCCAGTTTGAGTGATTTAAATGGCTACGTCACTCAATTTTTCTCAAGCAACATCGTGATGAAGTCAGATTTTGGAGTTGACACATATTTTAAGGTAAATCTATTTTTTTTCATTGATGATATATCGGGAATAAATGAAACTTTACATTGTAATATTTTTGTTATTTATCAATGGAATTAAGTAAAATTTATGTCTAAGTTATTTTACATTCGGAGAGGAACATTATCATATGTTTTACTAATTTTGTCTAGGTTTTAAGAATTTTGATGAGAAGTTTTGAAAAGAATATTTTCTTGATACAATTTTTAACTTTACTTTTTGGGCATTTTATTCTTTTTCTGGGCTCCATTTTGGGCTGAATTTCTAGATATGGATTCGTTGTAATATCGAGATTATTTTATTATGATTGGTTCAGTACTCTGAGCATGGGCCCCAATTTTTCCAATTTTAGTTGTAATTGATGTAATTTCACCCCGTTTCTTGAGATTTTATAGCCAAATCAGCCGTAATGATCTTATGACTTATGTTTTGATAACTGAGTAGTATCAGGAGGTGATTTAGTGGGGAGAATCTTGGCTAGATTGACTCAAAGCAAGAGACATCATATGGCAAGTAGGCTAGGATTTCTCTAAACCTTAGACTGAGCTGAAATATTTGCATATTTGAATTGGAATGTTGGAAATGTACTGTTTATAGATTGAGTTACGGATTATATGTTCTATATGGATAGATGCAATCTTTGTTTTGTATATATTGAAATGTTATGGGTTATTAGTTGTTGTATTGAGGGTTGTGTTACCTGTAGCTACTATATTAACTGATTTCTTACATTATATGACTACAAAAGGGCCTAAAAAGGGGTTGGCTAGAGTTGTGAACATGTGACAGGTATGCACCCTAAGCTTGACTCTTGCTTATATATATGCAGTCTAAGGCTATCGGTATATATTAGCTATTAAGGTCGCCCTAGGATTACATGCTACCATGTCCGCTGAATCTTTATTTATATCTAGTTGGTATGAATATGCATGATGTGGCTATGGTTGTCTATATCTTTTCTAAGTATTTCTAGTAGATTTTCCAAATTAAATATAATTTTGTGTTGCCCTGTGGTTTATACAATCCTGTATACTGTTGTTATCAGTTATGTACTTATGCCACTGGTTAGTAACTAGAGAGAGACAGTATGTTTTGGGGATCGGTATAGTGCACCCCTAAGAGAGCCTTGCATTCTGTGATATGAGAGTTGTTGCTAATGAGCTACTGACGGGTTAAAAATGGGAGAATAACCTAGGTATCTTGATGTAGGCTATATACTATGTGCTTCTCGTGGTTATGTACGATGAAACACCGTTACATGGGTTAGTCCTGGGAAAGAGAATCCTATATAAAGAAGGACATATTATTAGTAGGCATGCATATGGTTGCCTTGGGTGAAATCTTTAATAGTAGCTGGGCTTCGATATGATTTTGGGTAGTTGAGATCCTTTTGTTTATCAAGCCTCTTGGGCCTTAACTTAGGTTATACTGATGCTGCCTTATGAGTTGGTTTACACAAACAAGGGGCCTGAGAATGGCCAAATATGGGCTAGTACCCTAAGATAAGCATATGTTCTAACTTGGATCGTACCTATATGAATGTGTATAGCATGTTGCTATTGGCATATGATGACTAAGAGACTATGCATTGATTATTTGTCGTACTGCAGCTTGACTCTTGTATAGTTATGACTCTATTGGATTTGGATATCTTGGATATTAATAATTTGCCGTAATGTTCTATGTTTACTCTGGGAACTTTTGATTTATAAGGCTATGGTATACTTGGCCTTGGTGAGGCATGATTCTATAGTGATCTATGACATATATACTTTAGTATATTGCTGATAATTATTGTGTGTTGGTTCATTTTATCTGATGCTACGATATCTATTGTATCTGAGAGATGTGGTGATTGAGATTATGTGGGTTGGATTGAGACTGTGATATACCCAGGTAGAGAGTGTCATCACCTACATTCACTGGGATATGATATGATTATCGTCGCCTCTGTTCACTTTGGCCACGATATGACTTTGGAGTTCTGGATCCAGATAGATTTGGTTGAGTGAGTGATAGATTGATGCCTCAAGGTCTAGATGATGTTGCTCATTATTATTTGACCATAAGTGACCACGCCCAAGTATCTAAGTTTACCGGTAAGACGCCCTATGTTTTAATATTCAATGGTTACGCCTGAGCATCCAACGATAAATATTGATTCTGTGGATCAAGCCCCAGCTGAGATTTGGATCGAACATACCAATCGATATTCTATAGGGCTGGACCCTATGATTGACATCTTAAGATGAGATACTATTGTATCTATGAATGGGATTCTTTTTCCCACAGGGGATACGTCCCATTATTATGCAATTGGGTGATTAGTTTAAAGGGATTCTTTCTTTCGCGAGGAATACATCCATCATTATGTTGAGTATCAGACTATTTTGCCTTGGCTAACTGGTCGATTGGAGTCTAAATTAGAGAATTATGGATAGGGTGACATATGTCGGCATAGGGTAGAAGACCCAGTTAACTTGTAACGGTTGGGTTGAGGCCCTGTGATTACTACCCGTGAATCCACTCACCTATTAATATCATAAGTATATGTAGTTATACCTCCTGGACTATTAGGAGCTCATGGGGCTTTTAGGCTTAGATACCCAGGTTTTACACCTATGTGCAACTGGTCCTTGTTCTGATATTATGGAAAGTTGGGCTCTGTGGTGTTTTTATGATATTCTGATATGGTTCTGAGGGATTCTGTGATGATCTGTCATTTCTATATTGTGCACGGGTATACCTTCTAGGCTTATGGCGGCCCAATTGGCATACATACATAGACACTAGGGCCTTGCATCCACATACATTACTATGCCTCAGTTGGGGATTGTTGTGGTACGAACCTATGTAGTTTTTGTTAGTGGTATCATTGTTAATCTCCTTAGTTGGCTTAGTGGTGGTTTAAGGTTTTCCAAACATGGCTATGCTTTGATCTGAGTTCATTTTGCTATACTTTTGCAATTCTCTATAAATTTGGGCTTTATATATGTTTACTATTTAACTAGGTTGGCCAATGATACCTACTGGGTAACTCTTCTGGTGCTTACCCTTACTTCTGCATCCACTCATGGTGTAGGTCTAGGTACGGGCTGTCATAGTTGAGTTAGGAAACTTCGGAAGTGCTTAGGAGGCTTTTGGTGAGCATTGACAACTCTGGCTTCTTTGTAGTCTCCTTATTGATGACTATCTTTTTTCTCCGGACATTGTCCTTGTATGATAGTGTTCTGTATTTTTTAGAGGCACTCTAATTTTGTATATTATTATGATTATTCATATATGTATATGATATACGCTTATGTCTATTGTAGCTCTTACAATTGATTTATTATCATATTAGTTATGGTTTGGATAGAAAGTTAGGATAGGTACCGAGGGTGTTGGGTAATTGGCTTTCCTGTAGTTGAGATCTAGTGGTGCCATCATGATCGGGACCGGGTCGTGACAATGTTTTACTAAAGAAGGAGATAGAGGCCTTTAAGATCTCTACCAATATGTATGCTATAAACATGGATAACACTTTAGCAAAGGAGAAGGAGGCATTGAAGAAGTGTCAAACAAGAGATATGAACAAGAACTCATTACAGGAGGTGTTATCTACAATCAAGCATAGTTGACTTCCAACTGCAAGAAAAGAAAGCCAAACAAGCTCCTGCAATAGTTTCCGGTACTTTTTAGTCTAGTAATGAAACTTTCTTGCCTAGCTAATCGAGGTAAAATGTTTTCTAAACCAATATCGCTAGTGTTTTGGAGTTTTTAGGCCATTCACTATTAATTATAATGTCACTTCATTTTTTTCTTATTGCCTCGATAATTGCAATTCAAGCATTCACTTATGTAGTACTGCTGATAATGCTCCTATTATTTTATATTCCTTCAATTATAAAAGTAAATTTGTAATATTTATGAATTTAAGGTCCTGCCAAAGCTAGAGAAAAGGGATAAATAAAGGCTTTACAACAAGGTGATTCTCTGAAAACTAAAAGAAAACAACTCCTTGTTGAGACAAAAGTAGTGGAAGATAATTTTACAAAAAAGGTAGAGAGAAACATGTAGAAGTGTAAAGAAGATATATGAAGCATGAGAGTTAAATGTTCTCATTGAGATTGCGGTCTAAAAGATAAAAAATAGAGGTACTTAAATGAGGCATTCCACAAATGAAAAAAGGGTTTTGCATCATATAGAGAATGTTCTACCTTTAATGTTGTAAAGGTGGAGAGGGAGAGTGTTATCTGTATGGATGAGTATATGTGAATAGTTTTTCTCCCTTGTGCATATCAAGTCCTTCGTAAAGATTGCAATGTGCTTCACCAATAGAAAGGAATGGATAAAGGCCCATCTTGTAGACACTAATCAAGAAGCAAATTAAGTATCCGCTTTGCTAATTGTTAATAGTTGGCTACCTCAAAACAACGGCCGAAAAAACAAGTTGGTCATTGTTTTTTTCCCAAAAAAGGTTTATATTATCCTTTTTTTAGGCCTTTGTTTTATACTGTAACTGTAATAGTTGATAGGAAAATGCAAAAAGTATAGATATGTAGAAAGAGCATGTGAAATGAGTTAGAAAGAGAGTGGAGTGCTTAATGGTCCTTGTAAATTTTTATGTTCGATTGTTTAATACCAAATGTTGCTCTAGGCACTTAAACTCCATCTTACCCAAGGTTTAGTACAAAATGTTGTTCTAGGTGCTTATTTAATAATTTTATGGAACTGATACTTGTACCTTGGTCGTGTTTGTCATGGTCCAACTCATCAAACATTCTCATGTCATTGATCACTTGAAATATGTTTAGAGTTGGTCATTTTCAACTTTAATTAACAAATAAGTTGAGATAATTTATATATGTCATAGTCAAGCACAGTCTTGATTCTTATAGTCAATACCTATGACATGTTGAAACTTTAACAAGTAAAAAATTTTAAGGGTTATTCTAATATACTATTGAATTAAAGTCATTAAATTGTACATTTAAGATGTGTTTGTGAAAAGGCTGCTCCCACTATCCTACTAGGGAACCTGGTTCAATAGTGGTACCAACTAAATAAGTATGAATGTAATACCAACGCAAACACAAAAATTGTTGTGGAAAAACTCCTTGCTCAAGGGAGAAACAACCACTACCTGTACGTATAGGATTTCAACAAATTTACTACTTCAAAATTGAGTAATGTAAACTTACAAACTTGCAACACTCAACTTACTAATCTTCAGTCACCTAACTAGTAGCAAACAAGAGTCAAACCCACTCTCAACAACAACTCTCAAAGAAAACAAATTTACAATTATTGTCCCTAAAGAATGATTCTAAGAAGATTACAATAGTTTGAACAATCAAGAAGAACCTAACTCTAGATCTTGCTTGAATGCTCTCGTGCCAGTGCTCTTATTCGAAGATTTCTCCTAGTTTCAGATTTGCAAAGACTATGACCACTAGGGTTAAATATTGTTTATATAGTTGACCCTAGAGTCACTTCTTTCTTAGACTCTTTCTTTGAAAAGAACATGCACACTTTTCGCTATAGAATTCCTATTTTTATTCTGCTTCATTTTTTATTCCTTTCCAGATTCTATTTCCTTATGTAGCACTCTTGCTCTAGTGGGATTCTTTTTCTCGACTCCTAGTGCAGCATCCTGAACCTAGTTCTATTTGTCATCATTAAAATCGCTTAGATGAACCTGCAAGATCCTAACAAATTTCCCCTATTTTGATGATGGCAAACATGTGCCTTCGCAATACATGTGCGTACACTACCTGCATATACTAGTTCCCCCTTTGAATCACGAAAAGAACAAAAGTAAGTATCAAACAAAGATAGCCAACAAGGGCACAAGAACAACAACCAGTAGGTACACTAGGCACAACACGTAAAAAATAATGATATTAGCCATCTAGACATAAGACTTAGCATAGTAAAGAAGAAAGAAAGCATAGCATCCATCAAATCAAAAGCAGGTAAGCTTCAAGCCTACCATAGTCCACAAAAGTCAAAATATGCACAAAAGTATAGGATAGTTTGGAGCAACATCAAGGAGACCAAAACAATTATAGAACCAAGAGAAGGAAAAAGCCTAGGGAGGACCGGTAGAGGAATAGAGAAGAAAGCCTTGCATTTTTAGGAGCAAGTCAACCCTGTCATTATGATCCTATTGTTGGCAAAGGAACTGATCCTTGAGGCAACCATCCCCTTCTTGGGACATGCCTGACTGATCTTTTAGTTAATGAACTTGCCCCTGAAGGCAAACCTGTTCAGCCCTAGCAGCATGGATGTCAAGCATCATCTGCGACATTGGTCCAATAGCCTTTGGTGAGGCAGAAGCAAAAGGAAAAGCTGGTAAGTAGTTGCACTCTAATGCCATCATTCTATTAATTATATCCTTCTTGGTTAGAGGATAACCCACAGCCAATGGCACCTTGAACTCCTTGAAAATGATGGTCAGTAGATTCCAAAATCTAAGCGAATAAGAGCCTGGCATAGGATCAATAACCCTAGCCATATGTTGTATAATCAACCAGGGCCAGTCCATAAGTTCCTTGAGATCAATGGCATGAGCCAGGACCATGTCGCTAAACGATGCCTCATGGTGATGCTTTCCTCATGGTAGAATACCCTTATACACTAGCTCAAAAAGTAACTTTAGAAATGACCACCTCTCTTTTCAGTACCTTGCACGAATTATCAATCACACGTCCTTGAGTATATTTGTATATAAGAATGCAATCCTCATCTCTCTTCCACTTATAGTCAGCTAAACTAATAGAAGGAATTTTCAAAATCTCCTTTGAGCACTCCTTTTCAAATGCTAGTTCCATCCCCTAAACTCATGAAATGGCAACATTATCCTCTAGAATTGACAAATTTGCATAAACATCGACCATCTCCTGCTCATACACCAAGTTCAATATTCATAAATAGGTGCAACCACCCTTGGGCAGCCAGCTTTGCGCACAATTCTCAAGCAAGGGAAATTTTCAACCTCTAGATGAATCACTCGACCGCGCAGAATCGCCTTGGACATAAAATAGTTCAGTTTCCCCATAGATAGAAACTTTTAAACATGCTTATTCACTTTAGTGAGAATGGGAGAATGAATGTGGGAAACAAGTGCAGGAGACCGATCATACCCAAGTTACACCTCCTTTTTAGAGGATAAAGTGGTCGTTCTTAAAATATAAAATCTAACCTAGGTTAGGGTTGAGCCCATAGGGAATACATAGACTCATGAAAATTCACAAATAAGCAATCGAAGTAATTGACCAACTCAATTCCTCAAAGGAGGGATCTTGCAATAATTGATAAAAAAGTAAACTAAACTAACTACTACACGAGAAAATCAACAATAGAGAGCAACTAGGTATTGTGTTCCCCATGATTCACTAACTTAGTATCACTGGATAACATAATTCTTATCTAGAATATAGCATGCAGGATGGTAATTTAAGTTCACCAAGCCCTCTGGTCAAACGTGAGATGCGAATTTCACTATGTTAGTTGGCCCATAGCTATAGTGTGCAATACTAACCATTAAGTATAATTCCTCGTCAACCTCCCTTGGCTCAATTCATTGATTAGATGAGAACATATAATCGAATCTTGTTAATCAATATCTCTTCCAATTTATTACTTCCTTGGTTCAGAAAGTAACACTATGCAAGTTCTAGTGTTGGCCACCACTGGAAAACATGCAAAATAAAGAGAATCAATTGATACATGCATATGCCCATTCAAAGAATATTAAATTATCCAAGTTTACTTTGTTAGATTTTCATGGTTCCCACAACCTTAGTTGTGGATTTAGCTACATATGCTATGGGGAGATGAAGAAATTATGAATTGATAAGTCATAATTAAACACTTTCACAATTGAATTAAAATCAAGCAAATCCAAGAAGAATGAGAATCACAAGCTTCAAGATCGAATTTACCCACAAGTGTATTTTTTACTATCATCTCTCTCAAGTAATGAGAGCTCTAAGTTCAAATCCTAAAAGTATTGAATAATGATGTCCTCTCTTTGTACAATAACTTAAAAAAATACTATTTATGGTAATTACAATTAAGTACTCAAAAATCAAAAAACTGGCGGTTGGAGTCCATGAAATCTCTCTATGACTCATAATGTGATTTATGAGTCGTAGTGGAGGTTTCATAATTTGCTTCTGGGATCTTGGATTGCTCTTCTATGACTTCAATTTACAAGTTGTAGACTGACTCATGACTCATATTTCTTTCTCGTCTACTTCAACTACATCACATTGTCCTTCACTAGGAATCTTCACAAAACCCATCTATATAACTCATAGAATGCTCTACGACCCGTATAGAGGTCTCATATAGCTAACCCTCAGATATCATCATTCACTAAAATTTTTCACAAAACTATCTCTATGACTTGTAGAAAGCCTTACGACTCGTAAATGATCTCGTAAAGCACCAAAAATAAGAAAACTTTTGCAATTTTGCCCCAAGTTATAACTAACCTACTTTCCTAGAAACTAAACACAAAAACATATAAAAATCATAAAAATCGCATTCAGAACACACAAAATCCTATGTTTTAAGTATCAAAATAGTTGTATTGTGATAGCACATCAATAGCCTCAATTTAAAATTATTACTTGTCCTCAAGCGACGACTCAATCTTTATAGATAATATAGTAACACATAGTCCTCAACTCAATGGCATACATCATATACAATGCAAACTCAGATACCCATATTAGTTTTTCAATACAGGATCAGATAACTATTTAGAAAACCAATACAAACTGGTACATATGACAATATAACTATGACAATCAAGAGAATATCAAAAGTCCACAATCACTGAACAAGTCAAATGTTAACAATGCAATGTAAGTGCCCTCATAAAAATAAGTCCCATATTTGACACTCAATGATGATTAAAATTTAACTATGGGACTATGCAAGAAAAACTTGCTCTCATAAAAGAAATTCATGTACAATGACGAATACCATAGGCCTGTCCCTATACTTATGATGCAAACTTCGAACTAACAAGATTAGGATCTCTTTAGGGCTTTCCAGGCTTGTAACATAGGCTCAGGGGGGTTTGCTATAATAGTTTTGGAAAATAGTGACTAAAGGCCCTCCTTGAAACTGCGTATTTCTACACCTTTGTCCCACCAACTCTATTCTTTTCACCTTATTCTCCCTTTTCCTTTTTTAAGCATTTGTGGGTGGTTTATTCTCATTTTTCAACTTTTGCCTTGTTTTTACACTTTAGTTTGCTTTTTAGCTCAATCTAAGGAATTTCTCATTTTTTCTTACACCCAGTACTACATTTTTCTTCTTTTTCTCCTCATTCCTAACTCACCACCTTATTTTTGTGCTTTTGCCCTTACACCAGTCACCATCAACTTTGGCTTTTAGCCTATATTGAAGTACACAATATCTGTCATCCAAACCAGGTCCACTTTTGGGTAGCCACCCTTAACTCTCTCCTCCGAACGAGGGCATTAACCAACTGAATTTTGTGTGTGCACACCCCGATAGGGATATCTATAATGTTTGCAATCATTCATCCGATAGCCTTTTTGAATTGTTTGAGAACCACTACTAGGACATCCGCTTGCTCATCATTCAGATCTTTATCCATTATAACTGGAAAAGTATTATTGGGTACCAAAAATACATATTTCAAATGTGCTGGAAGGGCCTTCAATTCTAACACCAATAGGTCTCCTATCAAAGGCTTTGTGGGTGGTGAATCCCAATTTGTCAAATCTAGCTCAATCTTATTTTATCGCCTAGGACCATAAGACACCCCTATAGCATTCACTGTCTCCTCATAGTATTGGATACCATCACTGTCAAAACTCATCAATACTACCTCCAAAGTTGTCAACATCAAATCTTACCTCATCTACTATTTTTGGCTCAGCGTCATCAACTGTGTCCATAACAAAACCACTCTCACATCATTACCTTTGCTGGCTTGCTGACACACGTTGAATAGGACCTCATCCTTCCCAAATTTGAACTTGAGTTTTCCCTTCTTAATATCCATTAAGGTGTGACTAGTGGCTAAGAAGGGCAAGATAATAGGAACTTTAGAATCAACTTCATAATCAAGGATCACGAAGTTTGCAGGGAATATAAATTTTTCCATCTTTACCAACACATCCTAGATATCCCATAGGTTTCTTCACCATTCTAACCGCCATTAATAACCACATATTAGTAGGAGTAGGAGATCCCAATCTAAGCTTCTTGTAGACCACAAGATACTGTCCCCTAAATCACATAATGGCTTATAAACACCTCATCACCTATAATGCAAGGTATGGTGAAAGACCTTGGAACTTTATGTTTCTGTTGTAAGGACTTTGTCGTGATAACACTAATGTTTGAAGCTTTTGAGAAATCTCCTAACTCACAATGTGCTTCTTAGTGATCAAGTCCTTCATATACTTGGCATAGCCCAATATTTTCTCCATGGACTCAATCAAAGGGATGTTGCTAGATAGCTTCTTAAGCATAGAGAGAAAGTGCTTGAACATTCCTTCCTCCTCCCTCTTTTTGATTCTTTGAGGGAAAGGAGGATGAGGCCTAGGGACGGGCTTAAACTTCTATGGCTCTATTAGCTACTTCACTCACCCAATCCTTACCATGATCATCTCTTTTATCCACATCCATTGTTATAACCATCTTCTCACGAATATCTTCCTCATTAATTGATATAGGAGGATCAGTAATGCTCTTACCACCTCTAGTAGTAACCACTATACATTGACCCCCATTCTTAGGATTTTTCATTGTGTTGCTAAGCAATATACCATTCCAACTCTGATTTAACTGAGTTGACACTTGACTAAATTATTTCTCACGCTATTTAATTGACATAGAATGAGACTCTATTTTCTTATTTATGCTTGAAATATCTGATTTCATGCCCCCTAGAATTTCATCTTGTGTTTCGGCCCTTTTAAACAAATGGTCAAACATCACCTCAATTTTGGAATTACTTGTACCCATGTTATGGTTGTGCAATGGGACATAAGGCTCATTTCTGAAGCCTTTTTTGCAACCTTAATCTGTATCTGGACCCATGTTCCTATCATAATAACTACCCTAGTTGTCTTTGAAAGCTCCATATCTACTATAGTTCCAGCCTTGATTTCCTTGACCTTAGCGCCACTTGTCCTGATTGGACCCTTGGGCATGCGTCTGAAAACCCCCCGTCTGATCATTCACAAAACAAACATCCTCCTCATACTATGGTCATCGTACATTAGTGCACGTGGAGGTTGGTGAACTACTATATTCACTCTCTTTTTGTTCTGCATGATCACCACATCTATGCTTGTGTGAAGCTGAGCAAGTTGTTTCATAATCTTTTCATTAATTTTGGCTTCATCTGAACCCACACTAACAACACATGAACACTTCATGGAATCTCTATCCCACTGTCTCCATACACGATTCGTCTATATGCTCAGTAATCCTGACAAATGGTTGATCTAGAAACATGAACCCCATAATAGTGTCAACAAAAGACAAACTATTCTCATCAAGAGCATGGTTGAAGATCTCCACCAAGGTATCATCAACTATATTATGGTTAGGGACACTCCTTAAACACTTAGTAAGCTCCCAAGTAGTGCTTATCGAATCAAAAGAAAGTTGTTCAAAGTTGTTGATCTAGTCCTTTAACTTGAGCTTCTTGGGTATACGGAAGTACCTCTGCAATAAGGCCTTTTGCATATCTACCAAACTAGTGCTCGAACTCCATAACAGCTCAGATAGCCATATGCAACAATGCCCATGAGAGACAATGGGAAGACATAAATTCCCACTATATCCATAGATAGATTTTATGTTACTATCACACTCCTACAAACAAATGCCACATTGTACAAGTGGCTATGTGGATCCTTTGATGGTAGGCCTGCAAATAACCCATGGTTCTGCAACATTTGAAGTAACCCACTAGAGACAGTGATCTTTGTGCCTGCCAGCAGTGGTGGTAATACAATAGCTACTATCACATCCATAGCGATGTTATTCAACCTATACTGATTCCACTGTAAGCATTGACATTGAAATCCCGAGGTTGTGGAATATCCTCTAAAGGATGTGGCTTCTCATTCCTATTAGTATCATTATTACCCTGATTCAAAGCTGCATTAACTGCATCGTTGGCATTTTCTTGGGCTATTCTTCGTACAATTCGTTGGATCTCTGGATCAAATAGAGTTAAGGGATTGCCTTGACTCCTAGTGTTGGGAATATACTACTAGTACTAAAACAACCCTAAAATGTGACCAAAAATATGCCTCGGAAGTGTCCATAATCATAATTTTCATATATCTAAAAAAGTTTTCGTTATTTTAAAAATCCAACTTCATATTCTTGTCAGGGGATCAAAATTATGATAAAAAAGGTTTAACTCCGATTTTAGAGCAACGGCAGTAAAAGTCAAAATTTTCAAGAATGCAAATTCCTGTGGCAAATTCATGTCACTTCCGCGACGCGTCATATTACAAAAAGTTGCATGTTTATTTTACTCGGTCCAAGAATTCTAAGTCTTGGGCCTAAGTATTCCCAAATGTGTTTTTACCTATACTTAGCCATATTTTCATCCTCATATCATCCAAAACATTCTCCAATACTCACTCAAACACCTAGCCATATTTTTCACTCCTAAATTCAAGTCTCAAAACCTCTTTTGGATCTAAGGATTTCCTTCAAGCTTCAAGCTCCATTTTTAATCTTCATCCAGACTTCTCCAAGGCTAAGGTATGTGGGCTTTAGCCATTGGATCTTTCTTGTCATGGTGCTCTAACCTCCTTTTAACTCAATTTGCATGATTTAAAGTTGATTTTACAAATGGGTTTACTAGTATGAACATGTCTATAAGCTATGTTAAGGCTATGTAAAGTTGTGATAGTTTTGATATGCTTTGAGATATAAATCTTTGATCTATGGTAAGATTTGATGAGGAATTTTGATGTATATTGCTTAAGGGTGTTTCAAGGTGTTGATTTATGGTTCTATATGGGATTTACTTGCATGATTTCACTCTTGAATTGTATGGTGTTACACCAGTACTACACACCTGCCAAGTATTTGATAAAATGTCTGGTTATGGTTTCTTGAGGAATTGAAGGTCCAAAACATGAGATATGATATAGTTTATGTTATGATGATGGAAAGAGATTATGTATATGATATACCCTATATAAAGTGTTACATTAGACCATGCCTAATCCGGGGGGACTACGAGCCCGAAAAACCTTGTCGGGGGGGAAGGGGGTGAGGGTTAGTAAATTGATAGCCAATTAAGGGGCTAGTTCCTTGATAACCTAGATGAGAGTTTGTACTCATCAACCTAGTATACCTCACTAGTATGGTTATAGGGTGTCATCATCTTCAGCCTACCAAGGGTTTTGTACTTTGGAAATCTAGCTAGGTCTCTTCTACACATATGATATCCTATAATAACATGAGTTACTTGAGCATGTTTTATTTGTGCATTGATCATACATGCCATTTTGTTATATGTTGTCTATTGCCTATTTTTATGCATTTTGACTAAGATGTATATCTCTTGTTGCATTGCACCCTACATACTTAGTACATTCAAATGTATTAACGCATACACTTGCCTACATGATATCACCACATAGGAACGGGAGCCCAAGTTGATCCTCCTCCTCCTCCTCCACGTGGCTAGTTTGGTACTACTCAAGCTAGTTGGTGAGTCCTTCACTTCGGGGACATTAGCCTATGTTTTTCTTCTTATGTATTGAGACAATCTTCTTTATTTTCTATTTTGACTATGAGGGTGATCCCAGTTGCTTTGTCTCATCCCCGACTCTTATGTATGTATTAGAGGTGTTTGTTGGAAATGTTATACATCTGTTATATGAGCTTTGACTCTTTGTCTCTTGATTATAATGTTATGCAAGATTTCCCTTAGTCCCTTTGCCCCTATTGTTACTCTTTTATGTCTTTTATATGCTTCCGTGACAAATGATGTGTAATGGTAAGTTAAGAGTCTTGTTTGGGGTTCCTTCGGGTTTTCCATTCGCCGTGTTACATCTAGGCCCTAGGCTTGGGTCGTGACAAGTACACCCTACAAAGGAACAAAAATAAAAACAAAAGTAAAATATAAGGGAACTAAGGATTAGCACTCGAATTACAGTTACTAGTGAATTCAACTAAGTATAGCCATATTACCCGGTAATGGTGCCAAAATCTTTGATCACACCTGAGTTACACCTCCTTTTTAGATTATAAAGTAGTTGTTCTCAAAATATAAAACCTAACCTAGGTTACGGTTGAACCCATAGGTAATACATAGACTCATGAGAATTCACAAATAAGTAATCCAAGTAATTAACCAACTCAATTCCCCAAAGGGGGGTGTTGCAATAATTGATAAGAAAGTAAACTAAAAATAACTACTACAGGAGAAAATCAATAATAGAGAGCAACTATGGTATTGTATTCCCCATGATTCACCAACTTAGTATCACAGGATAACACAATTCTTATCTAAAATATAGCATGTAGGATAGTAATTTAAGTTCACCAAGCCCTTTGGTAAAAGGTAAGGGGCGAATTTCACTATGTGACTTGGCTCATCTCTATAGTGTGCAATACTAACCATTACCTGTAATTCCCAGTCAACCTCCCCTTGGCCCAGTGTGAATGATTAGATGAGAACACATCATTGAATCTTGTTAATCAATCTCTTTTCCTATTCATTACTACCTTGGTCCAGAAAGTAATACTATGCAAGTTCTAATGTTGACCACAACTTGAAAACATGTAAAATGAAGAAAATTGATTAATACATGCATATACCCATTCAATGAATTTTAAATTATTTGGGTTTACTTTGTTAGAACTTCATGCTTCCCACAACCCTAGTTGTTTATTTAGCTACTCATGCTATGGGTAGATAAAGAAATTATGAATTGAAAAGGCATAATTAAAAACTTACCCAAATGAATTGAAATCAAGCAAATGCAAGAAGAATAGAATCACAAGGTTTAAGATCAAATTTACCCACAAGTGTTTTCTCATTATCTTCTCTCTCAAGCATTGTGTTCTCTAGGTAAAATCCCTAAGAGTGCTGAATAATGATGTCCTCTCTTTGTACAATAACCTAATAGTATTATTTATAGTAATCATAATTAATTCCTAAATAAATAGAAAAACTAGTCGGCAGACTCCATGAAAGCTCTCTACGACTCATAATGTGATTTACGAGTCATAGTCGGGGTCTTAAAATCAGCTTTTGGGATCTTGGACTAATCTTCTATGACTTCACTTTATGAGTCATAGACTGATGCATGACTCATATTGCTTTCTTGTATATTTCAACTGTATCACATTGTCCTTCACTGGAATTTTCACAAAACTATCTATATGACTCATAGATTGCTCTATGACTTGTGTATAGGTCTCATAGAGAGGATTTTTAGATATCATACTTTGCTGCAATTTGTCACAAAACTACCTCTATGACTCGTAGAATGCCCTACTACTCATAGAGAGTCTCGTCAATCACCAAAAACTAGAAAACTTTTGCAATTTTGTCCCAAGTCATAGCTAACTTGGTTTCCTGCAAAACCAAAAACAAAAAAAACACATAAAAACCATAAAAGTCACATTGAGAACACACAAAATCCTATTTTTTAAGTATCAAAAATGTTATATTTTGACAACATATCAGAGACACCTTAGGAGAATTAATAATATCTACAAGCAAATAGGGCGCTATAGGAGACTTACCATGGCAAGAGTGCTTTCATCTTATCCCTACCACGTCCGGAGTAGTGGTCCATCTTTTATCGCATGTCACTGCCCACCTGGGTGAAGTGGGGTGTGTCTTGTTTAATGAGTCTCAGACCTAAGGCGGTGAACAACCCCATGATGAACATGTACAAGAGGCACAATGTCCATTTAGTTGGACTTCCCTTGAAGGGGCATTGGAGACTGAGGAGGAGGAAGAGTAGCCAAGGGGGCCAAAGATGGTGGTTTCGGAAAGATGATGTGAAAC
>JAOTQJ010011998.1:0-17813 GCA_025642045.1 Solanum sejunctum
AGGGTGGAATGTTGTACTCAGATTCACTTGTGTCCCTAAACTCCGTTGGAAGGACTTCCAAAACTTTGCAGTGAATTATGCTTCTTGATCAGATATAATAGAGATTGGAACTCCATGTAGCCTGACTATCTCTTTTGAGGAATAGCTTAGCATACTCTTCAACTGTATAATCACTCCTCACTAGCAAGAAGTGTGCTGATTTTTTGAGTTTGTCAACTATTACCCATATGGAATTAAACTTCTAAGATAAGCAAGGTAAACCTGTAACAAAATCCATATTGATCATATCCCACTTCCATGTTGGAACCTCTATACACTGCATATAACCTCCTGGCTTTTGGTGTTCTACTTTCACTTGTTGGAAATTTGGACATTGAGCCACAAATTTAGCAAGGTCCTTTTTCCTGCCTACCTACCAAAATATTTTCTTCAGGTCATAGTACATCTTAGCTGACCCTGGATGGATGGAATATCGGGAATGATAGGCTTCTTACATTATTCTCTTTCTTAACCCATTAATATCTGGAACACATAATCTATTTTGGTAGTAAAGTACTCCATTTTGTGCAAGGTCAAAGCCTTTTATAGTACCCTAACTCACCTTTTCCTTAAGTTGCCTTAGAACAGGATCCTTGAACTATTTTTCTTTCACCTACATTACCGATGAAGATTCCATAACATTATGCACAATAACCCCTTCTTTGGAGTTTCAAGATGGCACAGTCCCAAACTTGCTAGCTGATGTAGATCCTTAGCCATTTTCAGGTTTATCACAGTTGGATCATCAATGTTCATGATTGCCTTATGACTCAGAGCATCAGCTACCATATTTGCCTTCTCTAGATGGTATAGTATATCAACATCATAATCCTTTATTAACTCTAGCCATCTCCATATCTAACATTTAGATCTTTCTATTTAAAGATGTACTGCAGGCTCTTATGAATAGTATACATATCAATGTGGACCTCGTACAAATAGTGGCGCTATATATTCAAAGAAAATATAACTGCTGCTAGGTCGAGATCATGAGTTGGGTAATTTTTCTCATGTGGTCGTAGTTGCCTAGATGAATAAGCAATTACCCCACCATTCTATGTCAATACACACCCTAACCCAACTCCTGAAGTATCGCAAAACATTGCATACCCCTCAGTGCCTTCCGAAAGTACTAACATAGGTGCAAAAGTTAGCTTATTTTCAGCTCCTGGAAGCTTTTTTGATATGCATCATTCCATTGAAACTTAGTTGCCTTATATGTCAGCTTTGTTAGAGGTGCAGAAATAGAAGAAAAACCTTCAACAAATCTCCTATAATAGCCTGCCAAGCCTAGGAAGCTTCGAACTTTTGTAGGTGTCGTGGGTCTTGGCCAATCTTTCATAGCTTCTATATTTTGTGAATCAACCCTTATTCCCTCTTCAGACATGATATGACCCAAGAATGCTACTGACTTCAGCCAAAATATGCATTTACAAAATTTGGCATGTAACTGTTGATCACGAAGAACCTATAGCACCTCTTGCAAGTGATCTGCGTGGTCCTTTTCTGATCTTAAGTATACAAAAATATCGTCTATAAATACTATCACGAACACATCCATAAATGGTTTGAATACCCTATTCATCAGATCCACAAAAACTATTGGTGCATTAGTTAGCCCAAATGACATAATAAGAAATTCAAAGTGACCATAGCGTGTTCTAAAAGCTATTTTGGGTATATCCTGCTCCTTCACCCTCACTTGGTGATAACCTGATCTCAAATCGATTTTTGAAAAATATTTGGCACCCTGTAACTAATTAAATAAATCATCAATCCTGGGGAAGGGATATTTATTATTAATTGTCACCTTATTCAATTGTCAATAATCGATACACATTCTCAAGGTGCCATCCTTTTTGCGTACAAATAGTACTGGTGCACCCCAGGGGGGCGCACTAGGCCTTATAAAACCCTCATCCAGTAAATCTTTTAATTGATCTTTCAATTCAAGCAATTCTATTGGGGCTATTCTATATGGAGGGATAGAAATAGTTTGAGTGCCTAGGAGTATGTCAATATCAAAATCTATTTCTTGTTCAGGAGGTAGGCCTGGGAGTTCTTCGGGGAACACATCAACAAATTCATTCACTACTAGAACTGACTGAAGAGTTGGTGATTCTATCTCCACATGCCTCATTCTAACTAAATGACATATATACCCCTTGGATATCATCTTTTTGGCCTTAAAGTAAGAGATAAACTTCCCCTTTTGTGCCCCAATATTGCCTTTCCATTCAAGAACTGCCTCATTTGGAAAGTGGAAGTAACATTCTTAGTTCGACAATCCACAGTGGCATAGCAAGAAGCTAACCAATCCATATGCATAATAACATCAAATTCCACCATTTCTAACTCAATAAGGTCAGCCAATGTGTCACGGTCACAAACAGTTACTACACAGTCATAATAAACCCTTCTAACCATAATGGATTCATCAGTTGGTGTAGACACTTCAAATGGTTTGTTCAATAATTTGGGTGTTCTCTTACACTTCCCAGCAACTAGTGCAGTGATATATGATAGCGTAGAACTAGGGTCAATTAATGCATATACCTTATGTGAAAAGATGGACAATGTACCTATAACCACATCAGGTGAAGTTTCTAAATTATGTCGACTCCCCAGTCTATAAGTGCGATTTTGGACCCCGCTATAGCTAGCTGTCCCTCTAACACCTCTACCATGACCCATGGGTTCTTACTGGCCCCTACCTACTGGAGGAACTGATAATGATGATGCAACAACTAACCCAACAGATTGTGCCATGCTAATTATACGTCTCCTTGGGCAATCCCTTATCATGTGTCCTGGCATACCACACAAATAGCAAACATCTGTCCTAACATGACATATACCCAGAAAACTCCTTCCATACTATTTATAAGGCTACCTAGGAATCATTGGTTGTCCTGCTAAATAACCCATTGCTCGAGCATCTTGCCATTCACCTCGTTGACCCAACCGATTACTTTGAGACCCCTGAAGTTATTGCAGAGCATTGGCTATAGTGTAGAGGAAAGATGGCCTAGGAAATCTATTAGAAAACCAAGGCCTGAGATCACCTTGGGGTGGTGCAAACTGCCCTGTAGATCTGGCCCTCTTGGCCTGCCCACTCTCCAACTCTTGTGTCCTTTTTCTTTGCCTCTGATCTTCTAATTTCTGTGCAAATGCCTGCATTCTTGCTATATCTATATCTTTATTCAAGGAAGCAATGGCGCAGTCTTTGACTAGATATATATCCAACTTATCTATATATCGACGGACTCTATCTGCCATTGTAGCGACCACATTAGGAGCGTACCTTGCAAGGGAATTAAATTGAAGACTATACTCCCTCACACTTATATTTCCTTAGTGAAGATTCAGGAGTTGATTTGTATAGGCCTCTTGGACCTCTAGTGGCAAATAATGGTCAATAAATGCCTTTTTGAATTCTTTCTAGGTGGTTGGAGGTGCATCTATACCCTTAGAATGTTTCCAAGCTTCATACCATAATATAGCAACACCCTTCGGCCAATATGTCGCTAACTCGATAGCTTCTGTACCACTCACGTGCATAACATCTAACGTATGCTGAATCTGATCAATAAAGTCCTGGGGGTCTTCATTAGGATCTGACCCAGTGAAGGTTGAAGGGTCCAAATTAAGAAAATCACGTATCCTGGTACCAGCTGCCCTATTTGTATAACCTATACCCATAACTGGACCTTCTTGCCTTTGCTCTTGACCAATAACTATATGGGTCAATAGATGGGTTGCATTTCTCAGATCTTGTACGGTAACATCAATAGGTGGCTCTGGGGGAATTTTACTGCTCTCTGGTTCATTAGGAACTGGAGGAGTTGAAGATGTCTGTGACAAAGACTCCTCTTGAATCTCATTTTGTTGTCTCACTTGGCTGGGTGTACCAGCCACCACTTCTACTGCCTTCCCTTTACCTTTGTTTTTCCTTGTTTCACGCATACTTGTTGTACAAAATAATTTAGGGATTAGACATAGATAACCTATTACACTTCGCTCTATGGCACGATCTAAAGAATAAAAAGAAGTAACATCTCCTAAATGCTACGTAGCCTCCTACTTATAAATATGGTGCACAACACATCAATAAACAAGATTATACATAGACACGACTTTGTAGACTCCCTAGGATAACCCGCTCTGATATCACTTTTGTCACACCCCAAAGTCCTATAGGGTGGACTGGGACCCGTTGTCGATAAGGCTCAGGAGAACCAACCTGTAACTATATGCTTTCTATACATATTACAAGGGGGTTCTACGTTTGACATGCCTTTAAGAAGATAAACAGTGATAATAAGTCAAAAGGAAATGCATATGACTAGGCCATTGGGTCCATACTGTCTAAAGTGCGAGACATGACTTCACTGTGCTTTACGTACTCTACAAAGCCTTTAAATAAAGAAAAACATCTTACAAGGGTTGGTATGGGCCCCGCCTCAGCAAACTATGCAATAAAAGCATATAAGCTCTAGACATGTACAAAGTCCTGAAGCAACCTGGAGCTTGGTAATAACAGCTGAGTATCTTGTACTCCTACTGGGAAGATCTACTAGCACTTGTACTTGCAGCATGAAATGCAGGTCCCTCGTAAGGGACGTCAGTATGAGATAATGTACTGAGTATGTAAGACAGGATATACTATATATCAAGTAACAACTCAAATGAAACTATGCATCTGTGAAAGATTATGGACCACCCTTAGTCACAGTGTGGAATCATGTACTTTATGTTCTTTATATTTCTTTACCTTTACTATAGAATCTGTACTGTAAAATCTGTGCACAACTGTAATACAAATGACTAACTGATCAGTAGTGAAACTGTATCGGGATCATCCCTATGCTAGATTCTTCATGAACCGCTCAGGCTACCACCCATAATACTGTATTGGGATCATCCCTATGCTAGGTTCTTCTTGGACCCCCTCAGGCTACCACCCATCAAAACTGTATACTATATCTTTTAATTACTTTTGAGATGATTCTTTTGGTGGCCATAATATTGGAGCTATAGGACTGTGTAGGTAACATGTGACATGTAGATAATCATACAAAACAATATGACAATTAAAAGAGTACATCGGATAAACAATGAAATGCATCTGAAATGGAACAACTTGTGAACTTTATTTCATAACAAGAACTCATGTAACTTGGTATCTAAATATGTATGCAGTTTTGAAGGTGGCTATGTATGGAATCATATGAACATATACAAGAGTGGATACATGGTTAATAGTTATGTCGGAGTTGGTGAATGCCTTTATGTACCAAGGAGAGATCTATATTTCATGCCAAGTGATACAAAATCAAGTAACCTTACATACCTCATCGTCGGATCTTATTACTATCTCAAGATAACCTTTCCTTCCTCCAAATACTTATCTACAACATAGTAAGTGATAACAGTAGAATTAATAGCCAATAGATACACCTTGTCTTCCCAATCACATAAGAAAACAATACATAGGAAGCAAGCGGGTGTTTATAAACCAGAGCATATTCCTTTAACCTTTCCGCCCCTATTCATATTTTATAATACACATTAGTATGTACACATCATATACAGATTATTTTAAGTCCATAATAGAATTACAACAGCCACCAAAGCACAACACATCACAATTCCACACAATCTATAAACAGACAGCATAACATTACCTTCCTTCGCTACATTTCATCGTTGACAACTCCAAACTTATTCCAAATTTAACCAAAATGTTCCAGCAACATTTATACATTCAAACAGCTATGAACCAGTTTCAGAACAGCAACAAATCAATTATTAAGGATGTGAAGCAACAGCTTGCTCTCCAATAGTCCACAAGTTCATACGAAGCACATAATTGCGATATCATATAATGACTCACTTTTTTGGACTGTAAAGGTAGTTAATCGGCCTTTTTGCACTTCTGTAAAACCAATATTTGCTGGAAAATTAAGTACTAATAGATAACAATTCCATCCAACTCGATAAAAACCTCTTAACTAACAAAAAAAGTACACAAGAATCCTTAGTATACAATCTGTCCAGAAATTCCAACATAGGTGAGATTAACTTGTCTCTTTGGTTTTGATAAGCAAACCATACTAGGTACATAGGTAAGTTTATGTACCTTCAAAGTCAAAATTTGGAGCTTCTTTAGGGACCATTGTGAGGTTTTAAAGCTGGTTTTCAACCCTTCAAACGAGAGCAAACAACCACCTAATAAAACAGATTTTTCCTTGTCTAAGTAGAAATGAGATTATAGGATGGTTATTATTCCCTTTTAAAGCCTTAGCTTGGCCGACTTACTTCTATATTTTTGACCATATTGAACCACATGTTATTAAGCTACTTATGCAGCAGCTTGGAACTTAGACTTGGGCCTAAATGGGTCACCAAGTTGATGGGCTTGGCTGCCTATTTTCCAACTTTTCCATCACTTGGTTTGGGCCCAATTTGTTAAGTGTTTTGTATTGTCTTTGGGCCCTTTTTAATAACTCTCTTGGGCTGAACATATAGATCATTTATGATGCTAAAACATGGGTACAAGTTACACCCTTAGTACGGACTTTATTCATAATCAAACTTGGACAATTTCAACGTCGAGCCTCGTCTCCGTTTAACAAGCGATTTTAAGCTAAGCTAGTAGGTGACTCACCTACTAGCTTCTAAGTCCTACAATCACCTCATTTATATCACTTTATTTTAAGGCCATAATCTCCTCAATTCGACACAAAATGTGTAGTCACTCGACCCACTTAAGCGCTAGACGCACATATAGCCCATAACACAAGATTCAAGAACTTTTGAGAATTAGCGCTAATTCGACCAAACCATATTACGTGTCACTTGAATTGTACTAGTAGTATAAGGTGTGGGGTATTACAATCATGATCTATCATAGCAAAGAAAAATCGTTAGGGGAAAAAACTTACTTCAACTCTATAGCACGACTTAGAACATGAAGAAAGTAAACATTTCCTAAAATATCTCGTAGCCTCTTATTCATAGTTGTGGTGCACAACAAACCATGAGTAAGGCTCTAATCAATGCAGTGTGTTGGAATCCTAGGATCTAACAACCTAGTGCTCTAATATTATCTTTGTCATGACCCAATCCTAGGGCTTAGACATGATCGGCAATGGGGAACCCAAAGGAACCCCAAAAAAGCCTCATAGCATATCAGTACACATCCTTAGAAGTGAAAGAAAAAACAAATGGCAATAAAAGATAGGCATAACAAGAAAATTGTGACTAAGGGTGAACTTCCATATGATAACATCAAGAAACTAGAGAGTCAAGGCTCATAGCATAGATACATAACATGTTCAACAATACCTCTACTATATAAATAAGAGCAACCACGACAAAAAATCGAGCTCATCTTCATAGTCAATACATAAATAAAGAAAAAATAGTCTAAGAACATAGCAAGATGTCATAAGCAACGTCCCCGGCATGGAGGACTTACCAACAAGCTTAAGAGACAATCATACTAGCCACGTGGAGGAGGAGGAGGATCAAGTAATGCGCTGGTTCCTACATGGTGATATCGTGTAGGCATAGAGTATGTGTTAGTATGTTTGAATGTACTAAGTATGTAGGATGTAATGTAACTAGTGATAGTAACATAATTAAAATGCATAAGCATAGGTAATGAGTACGTATAGCAATATCGGATGCATTGAAGATGCTCTTAGTAAATCATACTTATATGGATCATAAATAAGTGTAAGGAGTGACCATTCTTAGTGCAAACCAAGTCCTGCCACCTCATTATAGAAGTGCATGAGGCACAAACCCCTTTGTGAGGTTGATGGAGTGCAACCCCCCCTCCTAACAAAGTTGATGGAGTACAAACCCCCCAACAAGGTTGATGGGTACACAGCCCCAATAAGATTACCTGAGTCTACCACTCTTTGAGCTAGGCGATTGAGGTACGAACCCCTTAACATGGTTACCTGGGCCTACAACCCCCCGTGCTAGGCTTGGTCATCCCTAACACTATAAAGATAACATCATATATACACACTCCTTTCATCATTATCTATATACATCCCTTTTCATCATCATTCCATCATTGTTTCATCATCATATAGTCATTCAACTCATAACACATGTATTTAACCTCAATTCCTTAGGAAACCTATAATCGAGCATTTTATCAAACACTTAAAGGGTGTGTAGTGCTACTGTAAAATCATCCAATTCAAGAGTGTTATCATGCTATAAATTTCAATATAAACCATAAATAGATACTTGGTAACACCCTCAAGCAATATATATCAAAACCTTCATCAAATCTTACTATAGATCTTAGATTCATAGCTCAAAACATAGTAAACCAATCCTATTTCATAAACTCCAAAATAGTGCACAGTGGTTTTCATAATAAATAAGACTCCTGAGTAAATCAACTTTAAACCATGCAATTTTTAAGAAAAAAGAAGCTTGAGCATTATGGGTGAAAGGAACCCATAAAAGAAACCCTCATACCTTAGATTTGGAGATGAACTTGATGATGATTACAGATGGAGACTTGCAGTTTGAGAGGAAATCCTTATATCCAGATGAAGTTTGAGACTTGAATTTAAGAGTAGAATATTTGACTAAGTGTCTGAATGAGTATTGGAGAATGTTTAGTATGATATGAGGATGAGAAACAACGAAGTATAAGTATTTTCATGTTTGGTAACACTTAGGCCGAAGACCCAAAAGTCTTAGACTGCACAAAAATTAATTGGGCAAACAATACACAGGTCTATGTCGCGGACCTATCATGAAGTTAAGTTTATTCATCTGCTGACCCTAGCCACATCGTCCTAGGGGCGCGCAAACCTTACCGAAATTTGCATTCTTGGAAAATCAAAATTGTTAATCGTTTGATCTTAAATTCGGATTAGACTAATTTTTCACTCAATTTGACCCCTGACAATAATATGAAGGTGAATTTTGTATATTACGCATAGATTTTGAAATATGAGAAAATTGTAACTCTGGGCACTTCCAAGGCACATTATCAGACACTTTGTGGTGTCATTATAGTTTCTATGGAATTAATAATAACCATTATTGCTTTTTCTATCAACCTTATCACCTGTACAATTTGTCTCAGAAAATCCACGAAGATTAAAAGCAGATGACCTTTTATACCAAAGACCATACGAAGTAGTTCCCACTAAATAGTGAATAATTCTTTTTACAACAATTAAATGGGATTCTTTATGGGTCATTTGAAGTCTACTACCTTTACAGATACTAAACATAATATCAAGACAACTCGTAGTGAGATAGATATAATAACACCTCTATAGTTGGATTCATCAATGCTCTTACTGGTTGGGTCAAGATCCAAGTTGTATGATGGACATATGGGATAACGATTGACTTTGTATTTTCCATTCTAAATGTTTGGATTAATTCCTTGGCATACTTACTTTGGCAAATGAAAATGCCTTTTTGATCAGATTGGAAGATTTGGTGTCCCAAAAGAATGTTAATTCACCTATTAGGCTAATTTCAAACTCACTTTGGATGAGATTAGCAAACTCCTTGCACATATCATTATTAGTACTTCCAAAAATTATATCATCGACACAAATTTGAATAACAGTGTTACCAAAAGATGATTATTTTATGAAGAGGGTAGTATCAATACTTGCTAGAGAAAAACCATGATTTAAAAATAACTTACTTATATAAACCAAGCTCTAGGAGCATGTTAGAGTCTATGAAAGATTTAGAAATTTTAAAAACATAGTGAGGTAATTTAGGATGTTCAAAACTTGGAGGTTGTTTTATAAAAACTTCTCCTTCTATAAAACCATTTAAGAAAGGTACTTTTGACATCCATTCGAAATAGTTTGAAACCTTTAAAAGCAGCATATCCTAACAGAATATGAATAGATTCTAATCTTGTAACAAGAGTGAAAGTCTTATCATAGTCGACTCCCACCTATTAAGAGTACCCTTGGGCTACCAGTCTTGCCGTTTCCTAATCACTTTTCCATCTTCATTCAACTTGTTTCTAAAAGCCCACTTCATTCTGATGATGGATGTATTTTCAGGTTTGTGAACTAAGTTCCAGACTTGATTCTTCTCAAACTGATTGAGCTCCTCTTTCATTTGTTTAACCCATTCAGTGTCTTTCAGTGCTTCATCCACCTTCTAGGGTTCGAGTTGGGAAATGAGTGCTATATTTCCATTTTTATTGCTTGAAGATTTGGTTATTGTAACCATCCCAAGAAGTGCCTAAAAATGCACCTTAGGAATGCCCAGAATCATAATTTTCATATATCTCAAAATTCGTGCGCGATATTAAAAATTCAACTTCATATTCTTGTTCACGGGGTCATTTTGAGTGGAAATGGGTCTAACCCCAATTTAAGATTAAATGATTAGCAATTTATATTTCCCAAAATTTTATTTCCATAGAGCGTTTCCCACCCCTGGCGCAACACGGCAAGGGCGCATACTAGTGTTAAATTTTTCCCAGTTTTGACTTCGGTCTAAGAATTTCAAGTCATGGGCCTAAGTGTTCCCAAATGTGGAAATGTCTATACTTAACCATTTTTCACAGTCATATCATCCTAAACATTTTCAATACTCATTCAAACACTTAGCCAATATTTTACTCCTAAACTCAAGTCTCAAAAGCCCACCCCGGATCTAAGTATTTCCTCTCAAGCTTCAAGTCTCCATCTCCAATCCTCATCAAGTTCATCTTCAAAGTTAAAATATGTGGGTTTCTTTCATGGGTTCCTTTCACCCAAGATACCCAAGCTTCCTTTTACACTAATTTTCATGATTTAAAGTTAATTTACAATTAGGTCTATCTTATTATGAAAATCAATGAACACTATATTGAAGCTCATGAAATTGTGACAGTTTGCTATGTTTTGAGTTATAAAACCAAGGTATACTGTATGATTTTATAAAGGGTTTTGATGTAAATTGCTTGAGGGTGTTACCACGTATCTCTTGAAGGTTTAACATTGAATTTTCTAGCATGATTTCATTCTTGAATTGCATGGTTTTACACTAGCACTACACACCCTCTAAGTATTTGATAAAATGTCCGGTTATGATTTCTTGAGGAATTGAAGGTCCAATGCATGTCTGAGTTAAATGACTATGTGATGATGATATGATGAAATGAATGCATATCTATGATGCTTTATATATAGTGTTGGAATATGACCATGCTCTATGCGGGGGTTGTGCATTGGGTAACCTTGTTGGGGATTTATACCCATCAAACCATTAGGGAGGTTGTCTTCCGGCACCAATGGTGGTAGGGTGCGATGATCCACCAACCTTGTTGGGAGTTTGTACCCATCAACCTATCGAGGGGTTTGTATTCCGGCACTAAAGGTGGTAGGTTGCGACGATCCACTTACTATTGATGGGGTTTGTACCTCAGTCACCAAGGGTAGTAGGGTGTGACAATCCATCAATAGTGAATAGTCTCTTCTTACACATATATTATGTCATACATAAGCATATTTTACTTGAGCAATAATCATACATGTCATATTATTATTATACTAGCTATTCTCTATCTCTACATATTTTGACTATGATGCTTATCTCTTATTGCATTGCATCTTACATACTTGGTACATCTAAACATACCAACCCATACTCTATGCATACGTGACTTCACCATGTAGAAACTGGAGCATCGCTAGATCATCCTCCTCTTCCACGTAGCTAGTATGACTTCTGTCAAGGTTGGTGGTAAGTCCTCCATATTGCGAACGTTACTTATGATCTCTTGCTATGAATTAAGACTTTCTCTTTTGACTTAGGTATTGAATATGAGTGTGAGCTTAGTTGCTTTGTCTTGGCCCCTACTATTATTTATGTAGTAGAAGTATTGTTGGACATGCTATATATCTATGCTATGCACTTTGACTCTATTGACTCTTGTTGTTCATGGTATGAAAGTGTTCCGTTAGGCCAGTTGTCCTAATTTAATTTTTCTTATTGTATTCTATTGCTTTGGTGACTGAGGATGCGTAATGATATGCTACAAGGATTGTTTAGGGTTCCATTGGGTTCCTAATTCACTGGTCATATCTAGGCCCCAGACTTGGGTCATGAAAAAGGTGGCGTCAAAGCACTAGGTTGTTAGATCCTCAGAGTCCAATACACCGTGTTGATTAGAGTCCTACTCATGGTTATGTTGTGCACCACAACTATGAGTAGGAGGCTATGAGGCGTTCTAGGAAATATTTCCCTTCTTCATGTTCTAAGTCATGCTCTAGATTTGAAGTAAGCTTTCTCCGTAATGATTATCCTTTCCTATGCTAGATAATGCCAAATACGAGGGAAAGATGAGCCCACACGCTTGAGGAGCAATTGGCCGATCAGGAGCTTAGGTATGCTCTCACCTTGCTTAAACAAGTGGTGGCTAATCAAGATAATCAAGGGGTCCAAGACCCTTATGATCCTATACCTCCTCTCAGGTAAGAGACTTCATATGAATTAATCTCCCAGAATTTCATAGGTCAAAGGTGAGTGAGGACCCCCATTAGTCAATTGATGAGGTCTACAAAATTTTGTCCATCATATGTGTGAGGCCAGAGGATAAGGTGGAATTGGCGGCCCACCAACTCAAGGGGATAGCATAAATATGGTACAACCAATGAAAGGAGGAAAAAGGAGTCAACTATGTGGTACTTTGGGAGGACTTCAAGGTGTCCTTCCTTAATCAATTCTTCCCTTTGAACTTAGGGAAGCTAAGTTTGTGGAATTTATGAATTTAAGACAAGGGTCAATGAGTATGAGGGAGTAAGCCCTCAAGCTTACCCAACTTTCAAAATATGCTCCACATTTGGTGGCCAACTCGAGATCTAGGATGAAAAATTTATGATGGGTGTGTTCGACTTGGTTAGTAAAGAGTCCTGGTATGTCATGTTGATTAGTGACATAGACTTGTCATGTTGATGACCTTTCCTGAGCAAACTTAAGGGAAGAAATTGAGGAAGAGGAGGGGTCATGAGGCTTAGAGGACCCTTTTCGAGGGTAAGTTTCAAAAGGGTGTCCGGATCCACCAAGGCTAAAGGTCCTCTAATGCTTCTAATAGGGGATTTGTCAATGACTTCCCAAGGCCCTAAGGTATTGGTGTTGTGGCTCCTAATGAGGTATGTCCTAGGTGTGGTAAGAAGCATAGGGGCCCATGCTTTAGAGATCCTAATGCATGCTTTGGTTGTGGGGAAGTGGGTCACAAAAAAGTGGATTGCTTCCAAGATTGCAACAGAGGCATAGAGGTTCATCCATAAGGTCTTAATGCGATTGATGTGCTGTAAAAATACAACACATTTGATGACTAAATCAAGGGATTTTGTGAGTTCTTAATGCGACTTTTTATGGGTTTTATGTGTTTTTGGGTTGATCTTGCAGAAAAGTTAGGTTGGCATGATTTTGAAGACAAGTTGCAGATTTTATTGAATTATTGGACATACAGGCTCATCTACGAGTCGTAGCGCAAGCTACGATGTGTTGTAGCAAGAAACAAAGACAAAAAAAACTCAAAAATTTGCTAAGTAGAGGTCAACCCTATGAGCTCATCCTATGAGTTGTAAGTTGCATTACGACTCATACTGGTGGACTCATAGCAAGAATCAGAGAGCCAAAATATTGGACCAAAAACAAAGGCTTAGACTATGAAAGGAGTATAAAAATCGTAGTCCAAGCAATTACTCATAACACTAGGTCATAATAGTCAAGTCTAAAATGTTTAGTGCTGACTACGAGACCCCAATTATTATTCGTAGGTCACCCTACGAGTCATACCTATCCGACATACCTGCTTCCAACTGTCTTTTTTGTGTAATGCTTTAGGGTTAAATTTGTAAATACTATATATACTTTATGTGAGGGTTTATTTTGGGAGATACCCAACATTCACAACTACCTGTAAATATTCTAGGAGCATTTTTAGGGTTTAGAGTAGATTTTTATCTTTCAATTTGAAGACCCACTTTTGGGGAATTGAAAACCCGCTTTGTACTCATTTGCCATTAATCCAAGCTTGTGGTTTTCAACTTGAAGTTGTTCTTGCTAGTTATTGCTGATTTTGCCTTAGTCATGTCTAGCTAAGCACCCATAACTTGGGGTTGTGGGACCCATGAGTAGTTGACTTGAAATAACCTAGACTTGGTACATTTTTTTGATTGGGGTTTTGCATGTATTTTGTTTATTTTCCCTCATTTTGATTATTGTTTGATGGTGGCCAATGCCAAACCTTACATACTATCAAAATCTCGACCAAGATAGTGACGAATAGGAAAAGGAAAGTAAATGATAGGATTTGATTGATGTGTTCTCATCTAATCAACCAAACATGACCAATGGAAAGTTGATTGGGACAATGGGTAATGGTTAGTTGGCACTCCATTATTTTGACCACACAGCATACTGAAATGCGACCTTCACCTTCACAAGAGGGCTGGAAGAACCTAATTTACCGTCCTGCATGCAAATTCCCAATTAAATTTCTGGTGTCTAGGGTAATTCAGTCAACGAATTATGGGGAATACAATTCCCAAATTGTCCCTAAATTTTAATGTCTTCCTGCATAGTTAGTTTAGTTTTTATTTTTATTATTGAATTACGAAGAAAACCCCAATTTAGAGATTTTAGCAATCGATGCTTGAAATAATTGGTAATGGATCTCTACAGTTAAGCCCTGTATTCCCTCTGGATTTGAGCCTAACCTTTGGTTAGATTGATTACTGAAAGCGACCGCTTTCTTATTGGAGCATGAAAATCAGATCAAAATTATGGCACCATTGTTGAGGAATACGACTTAGTTCTTGACTTGATTTCACTATTAGTTAATTCAAGTATTAATTACTAGATTCTCTTGTATATTACTTTTGTTTGTTTTGTTTTGTTTTGTTTTGTTTCTTTTTCAAGATAGATTAAAAAAATAGAAGATGTGCAGAGTGTCCCTAATTACAACAGTAACCTCCATGTACGATCATGTACGAGAAACTATATTATGAAGAGGACACTTGGCTTTCCGCTGATCAAATATGGGATTTCCATCCCAAAACACTGAATGGTCCAATCAAGACCAATGGAGCCAATGTTAAGGAAACCAGAATTAGACCTATGAAAAAAACTATGCTTACAAAGTTAGCCAGGGTGGTTATTATGAGAAAAACAAGGGGCCAAACATCGAGTGGAGTAGTAGAGATGGTTCTAGAAGTAATCATTATGTGCCACCACACCAACACGATGCAGACACAAGCAACACCAGAATTAAGGAAATATTTGATCACCTATTGAAGAAGGCCGAGACACGGGATGAGACTCTACGTAGAGTGAGAGCAGAAATTGCAAATATTAATGAAAAAATAGAGTCTTATTTTGTAGATATTAAACAACTTCAGCAACAGTTTGGTTAGGTATCGACTCTGTTTAAGCAGCATCAGAGTGGTACATTGCCTAGTGATACAATGCAAAATTTTGAGGATGAAAGGCAATGTATAAAGGTTACTAATAGGTGTGATAAGGATGTAGTCGAAGATGACAAGTATGGCAAGGATGTGGTAAAAGAATCAATTGAAGAGCAAAAAGGGTACAAGCCCATCCCAAGGCCTCCTCCTCCTTTCCCTCAAAGACTCAAGAATAGGGAGGACGAAAGCAAGGTCAAGCACTCTCTCTCCATGTTAAAACAACTATCCATTAACACTCTTCCCATCGAGTCCATGAAGAAGATGCCTACCATACCCTGCATAAGTAAAGACATGGATTTCTCATGGGCACTATGTGATCTTGGTGCTAGCACAAATCTAAAGTCTCTTGCGGTCTACAAGAAGCTTAGGTTGGAAGCCTCTAATCCAAATATTAGGCAATATCTAGTACTAAGTCCCTTTATTCTTATATCACCACCCTTTGAGCATGATAGAAAGTTGGAAAAAAAATTAGGGGTCCATTTTATAAGTTCAAGGTATAAGAAAAAGCAAAGTTGTGGAGGAGCAAGTTTTGAGAAAATGGTGAAGTTTGAGTAACCAAGTGAACTAAATTGAGCTGTGACAATAAATTAGGTATTGCTTGGGAGGCAACGCAAGATATGTTTTAGTTTACTCCTATATTCTTGATTGTTTCTTGATATGGTGCATTGAGAACAATGCACAACTTTTTCAATGGGGTAAAGGAAGTTATGGTTCTTGGTGAAGTCTGAGTAGCTTATGGTCTATAACTACCCCAAATTTTGATCAAGAGGTTTTCTTGCCTATGTTCGTTTTCCTCATGGATATTTAATTTCTATTGAACTTGCATGTTTAGGTAGTATAGATAATTTGTAGATATACAGTAGTCATTATCTTTTGGCATATATATATATATAGTCTTTAAATGTTTCTTTTAAAAAAATTTAGTACCCTGAAATTTTTTGAGATTGTTGGTTATTTTTGCAATCATGCATGTAATTATCGGGTAACATTTGTTCTAATAAAGCGAAGGCAAGTTAATGCTTGAATAATGACGTGTGAGTCTATTTGATTATGTATGTAATGCCATGAGAGTGTGAGCTTACTTTGTAGTTTCATGCATTGTGTATTGACTCAGAACTTGCCATGTTACTATAAAATTAGACTGGAGATGTCGTTGATTGGGAAAGGATATTAGGCCTTCGTTCTTTTAGTGAACTCACTGTTGCCTAAATGACCTACCAAATGTGATAGTGGATCCCTTGATCCAAATGTTTGAGCTTTTCATATACCTGTTCTTTCTTGACATCTAGCTAGCTTAGCCTTGTTTTATGAAATACCTTGATATTGGCCCTGGTCTATCCTTGAATATGTGAACCTTGATTGAGGCAAAAAGCCTAAGTTGAGGGTGGCTACAAATAGTGGACCTAGTTTGGGGAATAGATATTGTGTACTTCACCTCAGGCAAAAAACCTAAGTTGAGGGTGGCCCTTATTATGATAAGGTAATGAAAATAAAGTTGTTAATTGGGAAAGAAAAAAAGAAATAAAGAAATCATATGCTGGATGAAAAAAAGACAACAAAATTTGACTTAGATTGAAGAGAATAGCAAAATGAGTTAAAAAAAATAAATAAGGAACAGCTGAAAAAAAGAAACAAGGCAACCGCAAAAAGCTTGAGAAAGGAGAATAAGGGCAAATTTAGTGTAAATGGTTAAGTTATGAAGGTAAGAGTGTTCAAAGACATGGTTCAAGGATAGCTTTTAGTCTCTATTTGCCTAAAATGTCATACCAAAGCCCCATCAGCCTACATTACAAACCATTAAGTCCTAAAGTGATCCAAATCCACTTTGTCATCAATCCAAAAGTTGAGTATTTAGGCAAGCTTATGGTGTTAGTCATTTTGCCAAAATTTCGCTTGTGAGAGTGAGAATGCTTGCACAACCCCTGATTTTTACTGCACTTTGAGTGAGAAAGAGGGACTTCTTTTATGTGAGGGCATTTGCACTGCATAATTAGAATATGACTAACCTAGTGATTGTGGATGGTTAATATTCCTTTGCTTGTCATAGTTGGATTATCGAACACATTCTTTTTGTTTTGGTTTACTAAGTGGCTTTGCAATCTGATTTTGAAAATGAGAGTTGGGTACCTGATTTAAAGTAAATAATGTATATGCCATTAGTGTAACTACTTTGTGTCTCTCATTGTCTGTTTAGATTGAGTTGTCTCTTGATGACTGTTGACACCCAATTTTTACCCTCCACGGTGTCAAATTAATTATCGGTTCTTTATTCTATTTTTAACAATTTTTAAC